>JAODLD010000044.1:8333810-8401984 GCA_026781065.1 Mormyrops boulengeri | reverse complement strand
CACCGAAGCTGGGAAGGGGTGTCTGTGCAGTCCATCAATTCTCCACATGTCTCCTACTTCCGGAAACCTCACCAAACCCGTATAAATTGTTAGGCCAAGATATCTCATCATTTCCTCCAGGTCAACATCCTGCCAAGTATGCTTTGGTAGCTGCCTGCACCCTCGCCTTGCATGCTTGTTTGTATTCTGGCACAGGGTCGCCAGCACAGTCTTGCTGAAAAACAGCTGGAAGACATCGAGGGGGCTATACTCTCGCTGGAGGTCCAGCTGAACTCCTGGATTCCTCTTAGGGTGGAACGTGAACTGCGGAGGCCCTTGATCGGCAGTGTCCACCGTGTGCCATTTACCCCCGGCTTGCGTCTCAGTGCTGGGATCACCGTGTTGTCTTTTATCGTAAGCAGACAGGGCGCAAGGTGAAGTAGCACATGGAGGTTCTGGATCTTCGGTGCTAAATACGCAATAAGAACAAGTATGAGCTACACAAGATTATACAGGGAAAAGTCACCAGTAACAAAACAAAAATGTGTACATTCGCTCAGGCAATATGTAACTTTACACACACACAAAAAAATGAAAAGCAGAAAATACAAGAACTGTTAACAAAACAACTTGTCGAGTGTTGCATTCTCTCCATAGAGAAAAGTGTCCTCCTCCATCGAGTCGGCAGATGCCTCACTTTCTTCTCCTGAATCACCTTCGAGACTGAATGTCTTCATAGCCACCGTTTGCTTATGAGAACCAAAGATCATTGTTCAAATCACGCACCAAACGTCCCCCCGCAGAACGCACACTCGAACTCCTCAAACTCCTGCTCCTATTACACTCAAGTGCACTATGAGATTTTCTCTGTAAAATATTGAATTATAATGTGCATTATATTATTATTATTATTATTATTGTTATCAAGTCCCTTCTGGTGAACACCGAATCAATGCATCCCGTGCCCTTTGCGAAAGCTTAGGGGCTTTTCCATTAAATGAAACCCAAAACTACATAAGCGGGGAAATAGGCGCACGATTTCATTGGTGAAGACAGACAGGGAATCAATTATGTACAAAAACAAGGGTGAGTTTGTCGCCATGTCGAGATGAATGACCAGTGAGCAGGCTGTTTGAAAACTGTTCATAGTATCATAGTTCATAATATCGTTTTGATGGGAAAATGTGTGCCAAGTCTTCATGCCGTGGTAACTGATGATAATTTGGTGCAGAAAGAGTATGAAGTACCTACTTTATTTAAACACAAAAATCACACAAAATTCTTTAAATATGGCTGCACAGTAGTTTATTTACTCCAAAAACACCCTGGCACATAACATAACATTACCTTACCTGAATTCACCCTAATGTATGTGCTTGAGACACCACTTACCTCATGTTCAGCTTGGGATGAAGGGCCCACAGTGCCTCTAACCCTGTCCTCCACTGGGATCTTCTGGATAAAATCTTCCTCTTCCTCCTTCGCTGGAGGCTGGGGTAAACACGACCTGATCAAGACAGGATGAAGCACAGTTAATGCACACAAAATATCTAATATAAAACCTAGCCAAAGGAAAGACTAAAAATTCCAGCATTAAGTACCTCTTGTGCTCCCGGAGTTCAGAGTAGCTGATCCCATGTCCCTCAGCGTAGGGTCTCTTACGGCCATAAGGCACGTGCCTGTCCTCCATCTTAACCCGCACGGCCTCCTGGGCTTTGCAGTCATTGGCCGGCTCTTCCTTTTCCTCCACCTTCACCACAAACTCTTCTGCCCAGGATGAAGAAACATTGCTTTATACACATGAATACAGTGTTCAACTATGATAGAAAACTAATGTTTTCCCTGATATTATACCTGCTAAAAGTTACTGTAATCATGTAATAACTGGACAAAGTGTGAATGAAGACATCCATTTTGGTTATTGCACAATGACTTGTGCATTATTACATTAACCCGTGCTCAGTAAGATGAGATCCTTGAAAATTGGAAATGCAGGGTAGCCCTGGTCGCAGGGTCACTTACGTCCGTAAGGCTCCGTGTGCTGCTGTCCTTCTTTGTCCTCCATCTCCACCTTTACCCCAATCTCCTCTGCACAGGATGAGATGGCACCACTTCATACACATGGATAATAAAAAAAGACTGATGGCTTACCTCACATTTCAATCTCTAAACTTAGGTGGGAACGTGCCTTATTACTAATCCTCAATTTACTGTGGACGGGCTCCACAGACGGAGAGGCAGCATGGATCATGGATCACAAAACTTGGACTGTATATTATTCACCATACCTTCATCCTGGTACCCCTGGCCGGCTCCGGCTCCGTGCTCAGCCTCTTCGCCGCCCACACACGCTTCGTCCTTTGGCCCCGGCGGCCCGCCCCCCTCGCCCGTGGCCTCGGCCTCGAGTGCAGCTTCTAGCCTGTGGACGAGATTCGCTTTCAGACCGCGGGTGTCCAGGCCTCGCCGCTGGAGTTCCTCTTTGAGCTCGTTGACCTTTAATTTCTTCACATTTACGCCACTCATGATTTAATAAAAACCGTGAAAACGGCCTCTCTCCCAAAAACACTGCAAGGAAAATTTTAAAAGAAACAAGCTTGGTAGAGTTGCGCAGAAATGAATGGCCAAACCGCACTATTAATAACAAACTGTTACTAAAGTTAATTAACGCTTTGTGTATAGAACGCGTCCTTTTTATTTCCGAACCAGCTCGAAAGATCGATCTAATTGGCTAACAATATGAGAGCCGTGATTGGCCAAGCAGCCCGTCCGAATTCCTTCCACCGGTGACGTGTCACTCAGATGTTTGGCCGATGACGCAATCGTGATGATGCAGTTTCAAGTTACCCCGTAAGTTTTAAGTTCACCCTTACCGCTGCAGCAAGTGTTTCCCGTCAATAAAACATGTTTCGATGTGTTTTTATTAATTAATTATTATAAAACAACGCTTATATTTAGTTTGACAGTATAACCGATATCAGATTAATAATGTATATGTAGCTCCATAGCTACAGTGACGACTATATTTTCATTCATTTGTAGCCGCGTTGCGCTTTCACGCTGTACATTTCCCTGCTTTTGGTGCTTTACTGCGTACTTTTACCCACTTCCTCTGCACGTGACAAAGTTTTCATTTTACTCGTGAAATATTTCAAACATGAGTCTCCACACTTAACATACCTTGAACCCAGTTGCTGAATAGCAGTCTCCTGGGAGAAGTCATCGCCACTGCCAAAATTACAATTATAGAATTCGATCTGAATCAGTTTACAGGACACGGAATTGTTATCCATTCCCTCCACGACACGCAGCGCAGTCAAGTACGTAAATAAACGATGCATATACATGAATACTGTCCATCATAGAGAACAGTGGTCCAAGTCATGCCCTATCGCTTCATGTTACACTCACCGGTCGGAGAGGGACTCCGGTGGTCCAATCAATTCATGCTTCAAAGGTATGGAAGTCGATGAAACTTTCTCATAGCTAAAAAAAAAAAAAACACACACACAGAGAAATAAGCTGTTTCGCTACATTTGGGGGGAAAAAAGACTGATATAAGACATTTGGTCACAACTACAATGCAGGCACGGGCGAATATATGCAGAGTGCATGCAAAACGTGTAAACACAGCACTGATGGAAAAACCGGCATGGACTATAATGATTTCCATGCTCGATTGTGCTGGTTTAGCTCTGCTAGTCCATCAGCACGGTCTCATCAATGGCGATGTCCAGTTACGTTGGTTATTGTCCCCAGCAAGAAACTTACGCGTACATAGCAAACTTTGGTGTTGTGCCAATAAACGAGGGTTATAAAAAATACCATGATAAAACGTTAGAGCAAACAACGACGACTAACTAGTAAAGTTAGCTAGGTTGTGGGTTAGCAAACTGTCGCCACCGCTGCTGCTGTGCAGTTAACCAGCTGGGATTAATCATCACAAGCATCGGCAAGCTGGACCAGACACTGACATCTTGGTTCCGTGAAGCACAGCATGTTATGTTACCTATGCAGCAGAAACAGAGCAACTTCCTCGTCAGTTTTCATGCCTTTCAGCTCTCGGAGGTCTCTCCATCGTTCCGACGCTGCACCGATGTTGACGCGGCTCTTGGCCCTCGCCTGATCTCCGAGCTGCTTTTTAAAGTCTTGCGCTGCACATCTTCTTCTCTTTGGCTGTTTCACCGCCATCGCTGCCGCTTGTACCTCCGCATGCGGGATATTAGCAGCGTGAAGCGGACAGGGATAAGGGGGAGACTTCCGGATACGGTTTTCGCTTCTTGTGTCAAAATAAAAGTTCGTGTTTCATAGTCGATTAATTCTGTTCCATAAATTCTGATCACTGGAACTATCACATGTTATTTATTTATTTATTTATTTATTGCAGACTGTTAAACTTGCATCACTATGTATAACTTCTCTGTAATTGTCTGATTGTGTATATGAGAAAACCATTTGTATGAAGTTCAGAAGTTTCATAAAGAATTCCAGTCTGTCCATTTGATTGTACGTGATTTATGATCAATGCAATTGTTCATTTAACATAGCTCTACTGGGAGAAAAGAAACCTCTAACAGATTAAAACAAATAAAACAAGTACTAAGGGTGTTAATAACATTTTACTAATCTAGCTAAGGTATTATGTGGTCCACATGTGTTTGGACACGTTCCAGTGTGGCTCATTCACTATAATGAGTTTGACACCCCTGGATTAAATAGATCTGTAAAGACTGCCGGCAGTTGGTGAGAACAGTCCATGAATGTGGAGGGTGAGATGTTGTCTTTCCTGTGGATTTTCTTGTACAGGGTGTGAACGTCCTTAAGAGTGATAATGGGGGGAAGGGTGTGGTTGAATTAGGACAATGGGGGACCCAGATGGAATGGTGAAAGAGGAGGTAGGCAGGCATGGGGAGGGGGGAGATCAGACATTTTGTTTTTCAAACCTGCAGTAAAATCGGTTGGGCTGATTGACCTGGTGAGGCACAGCTTCCCTACAGGATGTAGGAGTGTTTGGCAAAAAGAAATGTGTTTGAGTCTGAGTATGTAAAGTTTTTAGCTCCTTTTATTCCCTTTTGCCAGGCAAGCCATCCTCTGTAATATTCAACCAGTAGAATGGTTCCTTTGTTTTATAACTGGCCTGCAGAGACCTAACCCCAACCCCATCTAACAGCTCTGGGGTGGACTAGAACAGTCCAACATCAGTGCCTGACCTCACAAATGCTCTTCAGAAAAATTCCCACAGACACACTCCAAAACCTTGTGGAAAGCCTTTCCAGAAGAGTGGCAGCTGTTATAGCTGCAAAGGGGGGACCAGCTACATATTGATGCGTATGGATTCAGAATGGAGTGTCATAAAAAGTTCCTGTGGGTGTAATAGCCAGGGGTCCCAATACTTTTGTTCAAAGAATGTATGTAAACATTGCTTATAATGGTGGTACCCGGCTAGACCATTCCATAAGTTTATGAACAAAATGGAGGATGGAGGTGTATCCTGGACTCTCAGCCACGTCACCGACAGACCATAATATGTAAGAACACTCTCACTTCTGTGAATTAGCTTGTGCCCTGCATTGGTTTGGCATGTTCACCTGTGTATATAGGGTATAGTTTTACATTGTGGGATCACTGTAATTTAGGCTTTTGTCCTGTCAGTGGTGCTGAGTTTTGTGTGAAAGTATTAGCACTGATTGTTGTTGACCGCTTTCTAAGAAAATTATCATTTCCCATAATGAGCATGTGTATACATGTGATTAGAAAAATGAATACATGCGACTTTACAATCATCTTTATTTGTACAGTAACCTGCAAACAGGACCGGCAGCTCAAATAAAAAAAACGAAACACATAAGATAAAAAACAACTTCTCATGGCAAAGACAAACAATCTCTCAGGGTTCATAAATATAAACTCTTCTGCCTTGAAAGTCAACTTTGTTTTTAGTAGTACTCTAGTCTTTATATATTGAAACTTTTGTACACAGTAGAAACTTTTTTTTACAGGTCTTGAAACTCTTCCAGCTCCATTTCATATATAATGTCATTTACTCGTTTTTTAAGTGACAGCGCCTTCGGGAAAGTCCGCGCATGAAGTCCGCTACGGTCTGCGCGTTCCTGTCGTGTGCGTCCTGTCCGCTGTTTCTTGCGTTTGTCCAGTTCCTTGAAAATTTTGTCAATGTAATCATCAACACTGCGGTCTCTCTTTGGTATCTTCTTGCTAGTCGCGTGGCGTGATGTTTCGGGACACGGCGTGCTGGATCTGGACTCGGATGTGCAGTACGCCGTGGCCGACGAAGTGTCAGCAAGAGAGCTGGTGTCCTCCAAATAAACGGTGATGCCGTCTCCCGTAGCAGCTGCTGGGTCAGTCTGCTGCACGTCACAGCTGTTTTGGTTTTCCTGGATCATGTCGGCATCCTCCTGTGCAATAAAATTCAACACAGCTATAACAGCTGGACAAGCTTTTGGCAGTAACTCACGGCAATACAGTTAACGTACGCAGGGGTGCATTTCCCAAAACCTTCTTAACGCACGTTGTTCGTAATTTCTACCTTAAGTTGTCTCTTAATGCTCCGACGTGTTGCCCGAAATGTTCTTAATTAAGTATATCTTCCGTAAGATATTCTTTGGTAAGGTTGGTCTGAGCCTCTTTTAGCTGTCTCTCATCACTGTTGTCAGATCACACCGCTGGGGGCCCCCACTGTTCAGAGCACACACCTCCGAAGTCTGCATTTTCACTCAGTAACGTCACAAGCTGCAAAGCGATATGCACCCCTAATAATTCAACAGTTGTAGTCGGATAATTGTACAGTTTGTTAACAACAACACATTAATGGGATTATATTAGTTATATCGGCTAAAATGAAACAAGCCAGCAAACAATCAGAGGCAATATATAGGACAGTGTCGCCCCCCCCCAACCCAACCGGGAACCCCGGACAGTCCACATTTTTGCTCCCTTCCAGCTCCCAGCCAATCAGGAACACCGAATACCAGGTACAGGTGTGCTGGCAGCTGAGAGGAAGCAAAAATGTGGACTGTCCGGTGTTCCCCGAGGACTGGGTTGGGAAACACTGTTTATAGGGAACTGCCATGGGGCAGAGTAACGCCAAGCCACGGCAGCTATATAACACGTAGTCGCGCAAAACCGCTGACGGCCCTGTCAGTGGAGCCATGCAGAATATATCAATCATTTCATCTGCTAAAACTTCTACCCTCTAGACACCTTGTCAGATGCAGCACTGCTGCAGAACTTTCGGCTCCCCAAGTCTAGTGAGACCCACTCGATGTTGCCATGGTTTCAGCCCAGAAATCCAGCTTCTGGCAGTTCTGTGCTTCTACATGACAGGAGGTAAATGGAGATGGGTATGAGTTGAGCAAGAGCACTGTGCGGAGGGTGTCCAGGCAGTGACAAACATCCTCCTATCTCATGTGAGACATCACACGTCTGCCCTCTGCAAGACATGAGATCATGGAGGTGAACGAAGTCTTCCATGCAACAGTGGGTATCCCCCAAGTCCTAGGTGTGGTGGTCGGGACACTCGTCCAGACTGCAAACCCATCCACGGTGGACCAGTCCTTCATTTCCCAGAAGGGGTTTGCAGCCATCAATGTCCAGGTGGTGGCCGACCACTGGGGCAAAGTCCGGGATGTGGTGGCCAGGCGACATCCACGGCGGCTTTGCGTGGGCCAATTCAGCCATGGCTCTCGATGCCGAACAAGGGATCCTCTTCAGAGTGTGTTCCTCGGAGGCAGCGGCTACCCCCTCCGACGGTACCTCCTCACTCCATTCGGCAAACCACAACAGTGCTCACGCCCGCCCCCGCCACATTGTTGAACATGCATTCAGCCATCGAAAGTAGCGCTTTTGCTGCCTGCATAAATCGGAAGGGTAGCGCTATAGGCCAAGCAGGTGCTGTGCCATTACGGTCATGACAGCCATGCTGCACAGTATCGCCGTTGGCACAGGTGCACCTTCACCTGAGGAGGAGGAGGGAGACAGCAGTGTCCACAATCTCCCTAAAGGACGAGCCACCCTTCACGCTGCTGGAATGGAAGCAAGACACCATCTCATCCATGCAGTTTTTGCATGATGGATGCCCCCTCCCTCCTCTGTCTCCCACTCAGACACCAGTCACACAACCTGGCCCTTTTTCAGACTCTCCCATCCCCAACACATCCCCACCCCCTGCCAATCACTCAGTCCCACATTGGTTTTGTTGCCCCTTTCTATGCCTGTGTTAATCTGTCGATCACCCTTCCACTGCTGTACACTTAACCTTTTTTAGTCATAGGAACAGTGCCAGACTCACCCCGAGGACCCAGAATGCCCTACTGACTGCCCCCAAATGGAACAAATTACTGATTTAGCACAGTGGGGTGTACAAATCCAGACTACAAGGGGCACGCCTCACCTTTACCTTATTTGGTACACTGTGTTGCTTTGACATTGTGGATTAGGCAGCATCCAGTCATTTCCCAATGTTATCTTAATTACCCAACTTCCAAATGACAATCGTGAGATGGCACTGCGGCACATGCCCCAGTAAAAGGGGTCTAAGCAAGTCCCATTGTCATTGGTCATCGCAAGGTCACCAACATGCACAGGTATTGGTGCACACCAGTGTTTATTGCAACAAATGAAAGACACTCTTCACTTGGGAACTTCTGCTGATGTGTATCTATGGCCATGAGATGCCTCCAAATCACTGGTCCTGCGACTTCTCAGCATCTGTAATGTGATCAGAGACAGGCTTGAGAAAAATGGTCATGCAGACGATTGGAGTGCGTTTACCACCGTGAATAGACTTACCTTGACTTGGCAGTATGATGGGCACTGAAATGTGTGGCTTCTGGAACTCTGGCTCAGCTAGGGCATGTTGTCGCTGCATGAGGTCCAGCTTTGCCCTTTTCACCTCCAGCGTGGCCCGCGCTAGGTGGTTGGCCTCTTGTAGCTCTCTCTTAATCCCCCGCAACACCTCCAGCTTCTCCTTCTCCAACCTCACCAGCTCCTCACTGCAGTCGCACTGGATGGATTGCCGCCTAGTCCTGCCTTGAGGCCTGGGTAGTCGGCGCAGTGAAACTGCAGTGGAGCCCGGTGACCTTGCGAAGGGGTGTGGTGTCGGTGGTACAGGAGAAGCTGCACCACTGCTGGAGGGGGAGGAGGCCGCAGAGGTGGGGGGGGGTGAGGATAACCTGGTTTGAGGGTTACGGCTGACACCTTCTTCTGCTCTGATGATAATGCCCCCCGAGATGCCCTGGGGGGCTGACTCTCCCAATATCTCCAGCACCTTCTCCTCATTGGGGGTGAGTGCAGGCACAACGCTGGGGCCCCCACTTGTCTGCGCCCAGTCTCTCCGCACTGCGGCACCTCTGGCCTTGGCCACACTGGCAAAATCATGCCACTTCTTCCTTACGACGTCCCACTCCCTCTGTGTGCTGAGGCTGGAAGCTGCCATCTTTCTAGCAATGTCCTCCCAGAGCTGTTGCTTGCTTTTATTGGACACTGTGCTGCGGAAACTAGACAGTAACGTGTCCCTGTGCAGCGCCACCTCCTCTAGGAGGATCTCCATTTCTGTGGCGGTGAAGCTGGGGGCCCGCTTCTTCCGTGGTTTTTTTCCTGCCATGGTGCGCTGTTTTCGGGTGGATGCAGTACTTTTATGGCACACATCAGCCAATCGCGGACAACTGTGAATTACGCAAGTACTGTGATGGGGCTGCTAGTTAATTAACGCTCACTACAAAGTACTTTGATGCCCCGGGGCAGGGGTATTTCATTTATTACACGGCCGAAAAGCTGTGTTGCCAGGTGACGTGCCAGAGGAGGTGCGATACTGGAATATGGGGAGATGGGTGCGTGCCTGCGATTGACGACATTTTCATTTACGGTTAATTCTATGTCTTGCGTTGCATTTATAGGTTGCCACTAGTTCTGATTGACGCAATATTTTGGAGCATTCCTGCAGTGTTTTATTTACGGAGATAGGGCTGGGTATCGAACTTTGGTACTTTTCCAGTACCGATCGAAATGTTACGATCCTATTGAGGATAGAAAAATAAATTACCTTTTGGTGCCAAATTCTGATACCCACACAGTAAATCTTAGCGTTTGTGGGCTTCCAGTACCAAAGGTGCCAAACCAGCTGGGGTACTTTTTTGGTACTTTGGGTTGGGATTTTCTTTGTTGATTGGTTGTGCAAATAACCTGCCTCAAACACAATACAACAGCAGTCTTGAAAAAAGTTGCAAACTCAGAAAACGATAAAGAAAAAGAAAAAAAAAGTTGTTAAAAGCAATAATATACGCATGAACAAATGAAGAAATAATTCAAGCTTTAATTACAATCTGGTCGGAAGAACAGATACAAGGTCAGGATGGCAAGGCATGAGATAAAAAAATATTTTGCATAATATACTAGGGCAGCATATCAAATTTTTAAACATCAAAATGTGATTTTCTTGTAATAAAAACGGGGGTATTTATATAGCAAAAAACGTTCGACATAAATTTCTCACAAACCCGTCTAGGAATGATTTAAACAACAAGGATGAGAACAATTATGATTGTCTCGGAAAACGCATGCAGCGCTCATGCAAAAGCAGGTAAACTGCACTTTAAACTGATTTTTAAACATATAATGGAAAATCTTGAAAAGGAAAAATCATTAAAATTGCAAAAATTGCTAGGGTTATTTTCCTATAACAGAGTAAAAATGTTTTACTTTAGCTTAAACTCCCTGTGCTATTGTATAATGTCCATACACAATTGAAGGTAATCAAAAGCCAGACTACCGATGTAAAAACTGGATGTGTATAACATGTAATGTTGTTAATATCACGCAGCCCTACAGGCAATTTAGAAAACCAACACCATTTAGTATCAAAAGTATGGTACATGGTGCAGTGGAAAATCAATTTTTAAACTTATTTAAGAACATACTGGTATTGCAGAAAGTAACCGGTATCGAAATGAAGGTGTATCATTCTGGTCATGGTATGGAAAAATTCTGAACGATGCCCAGCCCTATAGAGTTAACACCTCTCTCTCTCAACGCGGTCAGGCAGTCGTGCCATGGAGGGAGTAATCGATTCTCAACGCATCGATTTCAACCAATCCTGCACGATCACCATGGACAGCGCCTTTTAAAGTCGCTCTTAAGAAGCTCTCCCTTAAGCAATCTCCTAAGAGATTGTTTGGGAAACAGAAGCAGAAAAAGAAATACCATTTGTAAGATATATCTTTAGTGTCTTTGTAAGACGCCAAGAGTCATTATCGGGAAACGCACCCCAGCTCGTTCGTTTTACGTACCTTTGCTGGATTTGGCATATTCATGTCTGTTGGTTGACGGTGCACAAACCGATTTAGCTCTGGGCACCACGGCACTTGGTCTTCCGCTGTAGCTTTATCGGCTCTCCTGCCAACTAGTGTTTTCTTTGCCCTGCAGAATTTGCCACAGGGGTTTCTCCAAGAAGATTTGCAAATGAGGGTCAGTGACAGACAGCTTACTTGCAATTTCTACCCATGAATTATAACTTGTTTGCCCATTTTTTAAATCTCAATAAATGTTCAGCCACTCTTTCTTCAAAGGCTTTTGTGACAGTAAAGCCCATAGCTTTTACTACCTGAAGGTTGTAGGGCATCAGCAGAACTGCAGACTAAATCTATCCACTACTAACATTGGTGCTCCATGCTGAATATTTTAGGAGCACCAGCAGAAAATTTTAGACGCACATACAATATGACACATGCATATTTTTCTTATCTTAACTGTATTACTGATAAATCCTTGGTAATAAATATACAATTTATGGATATAACTGTTTTTTTTAAGGAAACAGTCACAAAGTAGTGATAAAATCAAGTTAAAATATTGGCTTTATAAAACTGGCACCAAATAATACATTTACAAAGGAAAACATTATGTATGTGGTCAGTCCCTATTCTGTCAGTGCATATGTCCCTCCACATATTATGCTTCAGTCTGCGGTTGTGCTTCACAAGTGTTTCATGAGACACTTTCCCACCAAAATTCAAATACTAGTTCCTGATTTTCAGTTCCTCGGCTGTCTGTATTAAATGTAATCGAGATACAGAAATAATTCCACCTGCTCAATTTTGCTTGCACTTCCAAGTTAGTGCCAGTGTTTGTGGTCAACCAATCAGCAAGTTATTGCTGTAAGCCCCACCCCAGGCAGTACATCTAAGGAACTACAATCAGACCGAGTTCCTGCAGTGGAAACATGACATAAGTTCCGGGTTCCGGACAGAAGTTGCCATGGTGGGAAAGCACCTTCTCTCGCCTCGCATGCATGTATATTTATTCTCGCTCTCTCTGGGTGTTTCACGTGATATACGATGATGGTTTTAACAGACAGAAAAAAAATGGGGGACATATTTGCAAGTTAGAAAATTTAGTTGCAGTGTCTCCAAAAATAATTGCAAAGTGCAACTAAATGGTTGCAGTCTGGATCCCTGACAAGTGATGCAGGAGACTGTGTGTTGTGTAACCAATCATGCACAATGGATGGGATCAGAAACAAAGTTTGCCTTGAGAACCCTACACAAGCAGTGCACCTAAATGGTAATTACTGTTCATAAGATGTCATATTGTGAAAATGACAAATTTAATTAGAAGCAAACAGCCACCTTAATGCATGCAAGAAAGGAAAATGTAGCCAAAGGAAAGACTAAAAACTGTGGCATTAATTACCTCTTGTACTCACGGAGTTCAGAGTAACTGATTCCTTGGCCCTCGTGGGAGGGTCTCTTACGGCCATAAGGCATGTGCCTGTCCTCCATCTTAACCTCCGCGGCTTCTTGAGCCTCCCACTCACTGGCCGGCTCTGGATGCAGGTGCTGCTGCTCTTCTGGAAACTTAAAACCATCTTGGTCCTGCTGTCCATCCTCTTCTTTCATCTCCTTTTTCACCACAAACACTTCTGCACAGAATTAAGATAAGATAGCCTTTATTAGTCCCACAGGTGGGACATTTGCATTTTATAGCAGCAAAGTGCAACAGAAATAAGGAGAACGCAGAAAAGTCCTTAAGCAATAGCAGTAATATTAAACAGAACATAATAAATACAAAATATATACGATAGTCAAAAACAGTACAATATGCCAAAAAAAATAAAATATAAATGTAATGTAGATCATACTGATAAATATCTATACATGTATATATTAACAGCAGCATAAATTAGACACTTTTAATGAATTATAATTATGAGACACTGATTTATACATCCTCTGCTGCCCCCTGGAGGATAGGCTCCCCTGTCGAGTCTGGTCCCTCCCAAGGTTTAGAGCCTGACTACTTCTCGGGGCATTTCACGAGTTCCCTGGAGGATTCCTTAAAACTGTTTAAGTGCAAAAACAGCCAACGGCAGGCAACTATTTTTTATAAAAACCTTAATTTACTTTGGATGGGAACGACAGATGTAAAGACGGCATGGATTAACACTGAAACTGTAATGTATATTAGATACCTTCATCCTGGTACCCCTGGCCGGCTCCGGCTCCGGGCTCAGCCTCCTCGCCGCCCACACACGCTTCATCCATTGGCCCCGGCGGCCCGCCCCCCTCGCCCGTGGCCTCGGCCTCGAGTGCCGCCTGCAGCCTGTCGGCGAGATCCGCTTTCAGGCCGCGGGTGTCCAGGCCTCGCCGCTGGAGTTCCGCTACAAGTTCACTGACCATTAATTTCTGCACATTTACTCCACTCATGATTCAGGCCGTGAGAGTGTTTTTGGCCTCCCTCCCAAAACCACTGCAAGGGAAATTTTGCAAACGCAAAAAAACACACGTGCGTCTAATTCAGCACTTCAATCGGTCCATTTTCCTAAGACAAACTATTTTTTGCTTAATCATTTGGAAGTCAGTTCTTATATTAACAATGCATGGCCGAGTCGCACTTTATGACATTAAAGCAGGAAATGTTACCGTTCGGCTGCCCACCAGCTAGCAGGAGAGCTATTCGCGTCCACAATTCCCAACCCAGTTTAGTAAACCACGCCCCCAGCTGTGTGACCACTGATAACTTCCATGATGTGATTTTTACAAAGCACACTTTAATATCTGTTTCATGAGCAACAGTAAACCTTAAAATAGCCAATTCCAAAACAACAGATTCGAAGTTTGCTTTTTAAAAAACATAATCTTCATTTCAGTAAACGGGATTAATTTTGATCAGTTTAATATTTAATAACCGTGTCTGGATGCCAAACAAGCTTTGCATATTATGAATAATTTTGCAGGTTTCTGTAGCTACAAGAAATGACCCCTGCTTAACATTTACGAAGTTATATCGGACGGTGGTGCAGACTGAACGATCGGACGGTGATCCGATATGCTACGCTGTGTTTATGTTTATCTGTGGAAAAAATGTTCCTTTCGGCAGAGTACAACAGGGATCTGAATTGTGGTTCGCCTGTGCTATGCGAAGTGCTGTATTGAGGAATAACGGGGAGCACAGAGTGGCTCGTGTTCCTTTCAATCTCTTCACCGGTACAATGTGACCGCAAAGCGTGTGAAAGATCCTTCAAAATACTTCACGAGTTATGAGAAACTGTTTATGGTGCGAAATCGATCCTAAAACCACGTGGATAATAATATCCATATTGGTTTTTAAAAGAAATTTTGATTATTTTTTGTTTCCATTTCCTTGCATGTGACAGTTGATTGCTTATTTTTTTTATACAGTACTTATTTTTTCAGTGGCATACAGCAAAACAATACAATTCATATGACATTTGTTTATTCGAATAGTAAAATGTGTCTATTGCAGATAAAGTAATTTTGGATGGACTCAAAACGTTTAGTTGATTTAATCTGTGAAAAAAAACCTGGTACAATAGCGTAAGAATCGAAATAGAATGATAATCTAGTAAAACTACAATTCCCATGATTATCTGAAATATCGCGTCATTTCCTGTTCCTGTCGTCTCGAGTGAACATGGCGCCTTTCGTGTGTTCGGTTGTCCCTTGTGATAATTGATTTCAACCTGAAATACATTCTACAGAGAGATCAGTGTCATATCCAGGTTAGATAAACGTTTTTTGCCCTCTAATATGTGGTTTAGCAAGCTATGATTTGGAATAATACTGCCTTAAATCTATTTCTGATAGCATCATCATGAGTCAGATAGCTACGTTACTTGGAAACAGCTCATTGTAGAGGATGTATCAGTCCTATCTTATCATTACATTTCTTCTTGAAAAAAAAATATATCGCATACTTTTTAATACACGTTGGCAAAGCTACTTATGGCGTATTTTTTATATTGGATTTGTTTCCTGACCAGTACTGAAAGTAGCCAACTTATGAAGTACTTTACAGCTGACTTAAATACGAAATAAAAACGTTACAGTGTACGTATAGCATTGTGAAAACTCACTCCACTCACTCACTCAGCAGCATCATGTTTAGTTTGAAACAAATGACTGAGTATTTTTTCCGTCTCTACGCAAAAATAATAATAGTTAAAATAGAGTTAAAGTCGTGTGCGCGTTTGCTGTCTTTGAAGGACTGTTTCTTCTGATTAGATCCACTGACACTTGTATGTCAGGATGGCTTCGGGAAGTGGGGAAAATGCAAGCGTGAGGACGAGGGTGGCTTCCCAGTTCATCACCGGGGAAGAAGACGCTGCTATTGACATGACCACTAGTGAAAAGGTGTAGTCTCTTCACCCGGTGTTACAAAACGCCATGTAATGGTTGTATCTTTTTGCCTTGGTTTAAGTTTTGTGGTTGAATCGTTTTGATATCTCTTTTTAGGTGGTGGACCTGTTGAACCAAGCTGCACTGATATCAACTGAGAACAAGCTTACAGTTTTGAAGCAGGTTGTTGATGAGATGTTATTTTGGGATGAAAATCTTTATTTCTTATTTGAAAGACGGACACATGAAACCATTTCTCTATGCATGTGTATTTTGTGTTTTTTTTGCTGTTATTTATGTATATTTGCTGAAAAGTTTTAAAGTTATTTTTGAGGTAACTTCTTTGTGTTCCTTTTAATTTCAGGTGCAGGAACTGATCATTAATAAGGACCCTTCACTTCTCGACAATTTTTTAGATGTAAGTTCTGTTTGTAGCATTTAGATGAGGCAGTTTTTTAAAATAAATATTAAATATAGTGTTATTTTCACCTCTAGGGTTGCAGGTTCTAGTCTTACCTTCACTTTGTGTGTGTGGAGTCTCCATATTCTCTGCCTATTGCGCTGGTTTGCCTTGGGGATGCCGATTTTATCCAGCAGTCCAAAAACGTGCAGTTAGGCTGATTGGCGTCTCTGCATGTATGATTGCATGTACCCTGTGATGGACTGGTATCCTGTAGCATTTGCAATATGGATGAATGTTGGATAAAGGTTTGTAAATTTAATTTGCCGTCTTTTTCTCTCATTTCTGTTTTATAGGAAATCATAGCTTTCCAGACTGATAAATCGATGGAAGTTCGGAAATTTGTAATTGGATTCATTGAGGAGGCCTGGTGAGTTTAAATCCCCCAGATTATTATTAAAACTGCACTTGATGTACTTCTTTCTTTGAATGGTTTCAAGATTTTACAGTTTTTAAATATGAATAGCAGCAAGTATTGTTTTTCATTTCCATCATCTGAAAAATTAGTTCTCCTTTGTTTTTTCCACAACATGATATGTAAGCAACACTGATTCTACTTTTCAGTAAGAGGGATAATGAGCTGCTGTTGAAGCTGATTGCCAACTTGAACATGCTACTGAAAGATGAGAGTGTCAACGTGGTGAAGAAGGCCATCCTGACCCTCACGCAGCTCTATAAAGTGGCCTTGCAGGTGTTCATCCACGTACCTGTTGCATGGTTTCCCCAACATAGCAAGCATTTCACGGAAGTGTATGCAACACACCAGCTATACAAGCTGCCACACACACTGCTCCACCATGTCCTGCTCCTGACAAGAATGTTCTGAGCGTTGCCTTTTCCTCTCCGCCAGTGGCTGGTGCGCTCCAAGGTGGTGTCTGACATGCAGGAGGCTTGCTGGGACCTGGTGACGCAGATGAAAGGGGATGTGCTGGCCCTCTTGGACTCCGATAACGACGGCGTGCGCACCCATGCCATCAAATTTACGGAGTCGCTCATCATCACGCTGTCCCCTCGGACGGCAGACTCCGATACGCCCCGTCGACAGGAGGGCGACATCAGTCTGGACAAGATTCCAAAAGATCATTCGTATATCCGCTCTGGTGAGAGTGGTACTAGGCTGGATACCCTGGCAGATTCGGGGGGGGGGGGGCAGAATTCCTAGCTATGCCATGGGCTTGACATTTAAATCTCAAACCTTCCGTTTTTCGTTTTGAGTAGAGATGCTGCAATCCGTCACCCACTGATCACTCGTACTAAATACAGGCCGTCGTCAACTTCCGACCTATGCGACTTATGACTGATCGACTTTATGACCGTTCCGGCAACGCAGATATGTGGCCGCGGCTGGCACCGCGAGTTTTGCCTAGCATGAGCGTATGACGGTTTCCACCCCAGCTGCTGCCGGCGCAAGCATCTCCACGAGAAAATGGTGATAAGGTTAAAAAAACACCAAACAATATGACTTAAAGATGATATATTATTTATACGTGTGATAATTTCTGCATATAAAATAAAGGACCGACTTATGATCATATAGACTTATGATTGGTCAGTCGGAACCGATCGTGGTCGAAAGTTAACGCCGACCTATAGTTTGATTTTCGCTGGTCAAAAGAGTCAATCAGGTGGCAAAATATGTGAGGCTCATCTCTGTGGATGGCAAAAGAAGCTCGTTAAAATTGCAATGTTTGTGGAGCAGAAATCCCTCGTAGTGGAACGCAACAATGACATTTTAATACGACATACCTCATAGGCATCCCCCTCGTCCATCCTGTGATTGGCGATTGGTAATCGGTATGTGCCAATTCTGATTCAAGTGATCTGCCCCATAAACCCAGAGCAGAGCATCCCTAATTTTGAACATTTCTAATCAAAATGTGACATGGAAGCATCATTTTATATTGCTGGCTTTTGAAAGCTCGCCTGATGTCATTTGTGTTTTGTTCACTCAGAAACACTGTGTGAGGAGGGAAAGTCGGCCTTAGAACAGCTTCTCAAGTTCATGGTGCACCCTGCGATTTCCAGCATCAACTTGACCACCGCCCTGGGTTCCCTGGCCACGGTGGCCCGGCAGCGGCCCATGTTCATGTCGGATGTGGTGCAGGCCTACGAGACTCTCCATGGTAGGCATCGCCGTCGAACGGGTCAGCTGCCAGGATGCTTGGGCGTTGAATAACGATGGGGCAGGAACATCGGCTGGGTCACTGTTTCGTAAGCTCAACAGGGATTTGATGACGTCCTTTTCAGCCAACCTGCCTCCGACGCTGGCCAAGTCGCAAGTGAGCAGCGTGCGCAAGAACCTGAAGTTGCACTTGGTGTCTGTCCTGCGGCACCCCTGCAGCCTGGAGTTCCAGGGTCAGATCAGCACGCTGCTTCTGGACCTGGGCATGACGCAGAGCGACATCGCCCGCTGCACACCGGCCCCGCGCGACGTACGCAAGCGTGCACGGCATGACGCCTATACCGAGGGCAAGAAGATCAAGATGGGTGAGCTCTGGGCCGGGGAGGGAGTCTAGCTCCGCGCCGGATGGCCATTGTGCTATAGGAGAAGATTCAGCCAGGCTTCCATTTTCTCCAGAGCCCAATCTCATAGAAGATGATGAAGATAAAGAGGACCCTCCACCAGTGTCATCCCCAAAGCCGTCGCTGGTCCCAGGAACCCAGTCTGCCATCGACCTCACTGCCGACTTTCTGCTCCCGCTGCTAACCCCGGAGAACGTCGCCAACCTGGTAGGACGCTGGACCTCGGGGGGCCGGGGGAAGGTCGTGCCGACGGGCGGCTCAGTCACAGCTCTTCTGCCCGTTGTTCTGCCCAAACTAACCGTAGCCATGTGTCTGCAGGTGCTGATCAGCATGGTGTACCTTCCTGATGCCATGCCAGCCTCGTTCCAGGCCACCTACACGCCTGTAGAATCTGCCGGCACTGATGCGCAGATTAAGCACCTGGCCAGGCTCATGGCGACCCAGATGACCTCGGCCGGAATTGGGCCCGGTGAGAGAGCCGCTTCTGAGTCCCGCATTGCGCCTTTATTCAACAGCACCCACCAATACAACTGTATCTGTGGGCATTAACGTCATATCATGCATGCAGGGAGTGGCATGAAATAATGTTCCCTCAGCATTAGAGGTCAACCGATATGGGGTGTTTAGTGGTAGATGCATTTTATTGAGGTTGGGTAATGGCTGGGATATATTAGGCTGGTATTTGTAATATATATATTTTTTCAGTAGAAAAATAACAAATGATTAACACATCTGATTAAATGCGTTAATTTAACATTAACATACAAGGCCATGCAGTATTTTAAAAGTAATAGGAAATAAAACATTAGCAATTTACCTATTTTAATATTGTAGTTTTTAAACAAGACATTTCATTATTCAATTTATATTTCAAAATTGAGATTGTTGCAGCTTTTTGGTGCTGTTATTCGTCAAGTGAAACTGACCCGAGCGGCTAGAAGTTAGATTTCTGACCTGTGGTTGTCATGCAGATTCATTACTGTAGGTGATGTTATACCACACTACGACACTGACGCAGTGAGTGCTCTGTGTGTCCGTTGCTATATCGTCCACGTAGTCTGATTAATTGTCTGATGCCGATGGCCAGAAAATGCTCAAAAATCAGCGTGTTTTTTATTATTATTTTTTTTTCTGGCTGATCGATCGGTTGACGTCTACCCAGGACCCGTGGTGCATCATAGGGGCTGCCCTTAAACACAGGACACTGTGAAACGGGGGCTGCGATCATGGATGTACATACAGCGCTGTGCAAAAGTCTTAGGGAGTAAAAAAATGTTTGAATGATCTTCATGTTCGTATAGAACTATGATGTCAGCGTCAGCATTTCAACTATCAACTATCGTGTATTTTTTGACTCCACCACTAGCATAGGTTGTTTGGCCTCATTGAGTTGACTAATTGAATGAATTGATAAAAACTGAGTTGGTGGCAAAATTTAACACGTACATGTATGTATGTATGGCTGGGGTGCCTCCGAGGAGAGGTTTCTGAAGTAAAGCGGTGTTCATCTAGCCATCCGGCAAGACAGCAGTAATTATTTTTGAAGAACGGAAGACATTCTTCTTAGTTTTTACTGTATCACTCCTAAAGATTCAAGAGGTTTATTCGTCATGTACACAGTTGTACACATACAACATGTAGTGGAATGTAACCCTGGTCACTCCGAGCAGCTGTGCATGATAACAAAAAAAAAAATATATATGAAATGATCAGCTGTACATAATCTATACATAAGTGATGGAGGCCTGAGCAAGAGGCCTGAGTTATGTGCCAACGATTTGGGCGGTGTGATGCCGTACCTAGAGGCAGAGAGTATTGTCCGGATTTAGGAGCCTTATGACCTGGGGGGAAAAGCTCCTTCTTGACCTCTCCATCCTGGTCATAAGGCTGCGGAAGCGTTTGCCTGAATTCAGCAGGTAAAACAGAGAGTTATTGGAGTGGGTGGGGTCCTTGGAGATTGTTGTTGCTCTGGTCAGGCCTCTTGCACATTGCACTTAAATTGCACAGCAAAATACCTCCATCACTCATTTACATATGTTCAATGTTAAATTGTGTTTTTTTTTTCCTGAGTAAATACACACGTACTCCCTGTTAAATAGCCTTAAACATTTTGTGATTTCAAAGACCTTTACACAGTACTGTACATTAATGTATGTAAACGATGATAGATATAGTGTCAGTTGACTGAAAGTAAATAGATAATATTTACCTGTTTATGCATCTGGATGTTTTATCATTCCTTGCTGTTTTAGGTGAACTTGCCTTAATAAGCATTATTTATCATTAATGTATAACGTTAATCGAATGAGTAGTCAAGGAAAAAAGATGGAAGTCTGAGGACAAGGATGAGTATGATGAGTAAGGATGAGCAGTGGGCATGTTGCTGATCAGTTTGGCCCTCTGTTTTTTTTCTCTCTCTCGTGACCCATGTGTTAGTGTTTCTCAATGCCAAGAACCCAAAGATCGTGCTTGTGGTCTTGGCAAGACCCGTCTTTTTAATTTGCCTTCCAAGAATGAACTTTGGCGCAACGAATCATAGGATTAGTCTTGTTTGTTGAGGATGCAACCGATGTATCCCTGATATCTGGGACAGGGCCAGAATGACATCTGGGGATTTATACCGTCCTCTGTGCTTGTTTTCTTAAGCATTGGAACTGGTCTTCGGCAATGGTAGATGATGATAACTGGGTACACGAGAACACAAGTCCGGTCAAGTATGCATATTCAACACCCTTTGTCTCTGCTGTACAGGGCTGGAGCAGTGCAAGGCGAGAGATGAAGAGATGAAGGAGGGTGCAGAGGAAGAGGGTGGCCCTGAATCTTCGTCAAACGCCAGGGACATTTTGATCAAGCGCAAGGTGTCCGCCGTGTCCTTGGGACAGGCGATCTCCGTGCTGGGCGCTTATGGGGTCAAGAACCAGCCCGCTGATGTCGAGGAAGCTCCCCAAGTTAAGAGACTACCTGAGCCAATCCTGCCCTCCACACAGACCAAGTGAGAACCGGTCCGTCCATATTCCTCCGACTCTATTCTGTCAGTTCCTCTCACATGTGTGACCATTCTTCTGTGCCCAGAGCTCCTGGCACGACTGGACGGAAGAAGGTGTTCCGATTGACCGACGTGATTCAGCCCCTCAGTGACGGCCAGGTGGAAAAGCTGACCAACACGGCGGTCAAGCGCATCCTTCAAGCTGAAAAAGCCATCGCTTGCAGTGGGATGGCCCATGTAGGTCTAGAAGACATTGCAGCTATACGTTTTCCTTCAAAAATGTGTAGCTTTACATTTTTGTGTTCTGTTTGCATAAAGATACATTCTTTGGATGTTTTATATTTATATTTTCCCCTGGGATCATTAAAGTATAACTTGTCTTTTATAGATAGCTTAGCTTAGCTTAGCTCTTTACTCTGTAATGACCCAAGTATGGTAATAAAGGATAGTCTTAGTTTTGTTGATATCCATTCATTACCGCTCTTTCAGTTAAGTTTATGTTTTTCTTCTGTGGCTAAATTAGGGCTGCTCGATTATGGGAAAAAATCTTAGCCACGATTATTTTGGTCAATATTGATGATGATTATTTACCATGATCGCTCATTCACTCTGGAAATGTCATGCATTTACTTAACCTTTTAACAGTGGATTTCTTTGAACTAGTTCAACTGAGAAACATAAGGGGCCAGAAAGGGGTGCGTGGGATTTATAACACAAGACAAAATGAGCATGACTGCGAAACGAAATGCGGCATAATAATAGTTTCGTCTGTTTTGTTTTGATAATTGTTAGAAGCCAAAATCATAATTGAAATTAAAATTCAATTAACCGCCCAGTCCTAATCCAAACCCTAATGTATGTAGTAGCTTCTGTTATACATGACTGAGGGTGTCTGACAGCTACCATGTTCCTGGCCAGTCTGATGGAGTCACCCCTACGACGACAGAGGTGGCAGACGCGTTCCTGCAGTGTTTCTGCATTATAGCACGTGCCTTGCCTGCGGTGGGTCTCTCCATGCCGTGTCTAATGCCGGTGTTGTGTTTTCCTCTTCACCCCCACGCCGCAGGTACGGGTGAAGCTGCTGTCCAGGCTGGTGACCCAGTTTGATGGTGCGATGAAGGAGGATGTGCTGCAGTTCATCTTGGAGGACATGCGTAGCCGCAGCGACCTGGCGTTCTCGCTCCTTTACCAGGAGTATAACGGCTACCTCAGCCAGCTGCCCGCCGGCTCCCTGGACACTTACGACCATTGCCTCATCACTCTGCTGTCAGGCCTGCAGGAGAAGCCTGAGCAGAGGGACGGGTGAGGAGCTTAAACCCCCCCCACCTTAAATTAATCCCACTCCTCCTGCACAGCAACAAAGACCTCATACATCATTATATAATTTGTAATCTTGTTATTGCTGGCTGTGTGTTACCCTCTCATTTTTATGATTTTTTTAAAATAATGATAAACTTTTTATATGTAACGTAGGCTTTGCCGTGAATATAGCATGAACTCTATTGACCTCTAACATCAACAAGGCGATGTCAGCTTCTACTGGTCATATAGACTGCGTTCTTCCAAAGCGTCCCTCGTCTGTGTCCTGGACAGTACTGATTAGCCTAATATGTGCCCCTCTGATGGTGGTGTTGGCGGTCTAGTGGTTAGGACCCTTGCCTTTGGACCAAGAGATCGCAGGTTCGAGTCCCACCTCTGGCACTACCATCATTGGGTCCCTGAGCAAGACCCTTAACCTGAATTACGACCTCACTAGTACATTGTTTCTGTTTCGTTCTGCCCCAAAACGATCAAATTTTTTTTTTCTCTTCCAATCCCCAGTGGGTTCCTGTTTGCAGTTAGCAAATATTTAAATAGTGATCCATATTTTACCCCCACTGGGTGAACAGCACACTACTGGGAATCCGCCATTTCTCTTCATGCCTAAGCATAGGGGAGCCTGTTTGGTGGGGAGTGGCTGATCAGCTCTGGGTTTATCTCTCCTACTTTTCTCCCTGTTGATTCTCTCAGGCTGTTTACGAAGCTGGTGCTGGAGGCTCCCTTAATCACCGAGTCCGCTCTCGAAGTCATCCGGCGCTACTGTGAGGACGAGGTCAGAGTTACCGCTTAGCTTCTTACCCCGTAAAATCACATCCTCGGGAAGGCGCTGTTTTAGTGCACTGTCTTGACTCGTCCTTTTTTTTTGGTTTCTCCACATTTGACTTTGATACCATGCTTCCCCGTTCACATTTCTCTGCGCTGCGGTGAGCAGTGAAGCAACGGCAAACTATGAAACCTGTAATTTATTAGGACGTAATGCTTTCACCTGACAAAAATATAAAAATATAATTATTTGTATCCGGCTTGCTTTTCTCCATATTGTCAGATGAAATGAGAATGGATCGGGCTGGCCTTGGTACTGTAAGACATGCTTGGTGTTTTTGTGTTGCAGTCACGGGTGTATCTGGGCATGACCACCCTGAAGGAGCTCATCATGAAGCGACCCTCCAGGCAGTTCCAGTACCTGCATGTCTTGCTGGACCTCAGCTCCCACGAGAAGGAAAAGGTCACTTTCTTAGTCTCGGGTTTGTCCTTAATTCGGGCATGATTGAGGTCTTGCTAGAATTCTCTTAATTTTATTGGCTAGGTTTCTGCAGAACTTTGACATTTCAAAAGTTCAGATGATGGTCCGATCAATGTCAAAAGGTAGATGTTCCGTGGTGTGACTTTTGCATATGTATGCAGGTACGATCCAACGCTCTGACCTTCATCAAGCGCATGTACGAGAGGGACCAGCTGAGGGACTACATCGAAAAGTTTGCACTGAACTACATGCAGCTTCTCGTCCATCCCAACCCCCCATCCCTACTCTTTGGGGCAGATAAGGACACAGGTGAGGGTCAGGTCATAGGCAAGCGGCGGTGCAAGAACAGGGACCCCTTGGCATCCCCCTCGGCCTGACGGCACTCACCTCTCGCCCCTGCAGAGGTCGCCTCTCCCTGGACTGAGGAGACTGTCAGGCAGTGTCTCTACCTGTACCTCTCTCTCCTGCCGCTGAACCACCGGCTGGTCCATGAGCTGGCGTCGGTGTACACTGAGGCCATCGCTGATATCAAACGCACCGTGCTCCGCGTCATCGAGCAGCCCGTAGGACTCCCCGATGCGTTCTGGGAAGCCATCTGAACCAGCAGCTTACCTTGCCGTGTCCATGGGTGAATCTCAATAACAAGAACACAATCACTGTACTTGTGGTCTTGGCAAGACCGGTCTTGTTAACTTGCCTTCCAAGAATGATCTTGGGGTGAAATGAATCATGGGATTGGTCTCGTTAGACGGGGATGCGACTGAATCCCTGATAATTGGGGTGAGGCAAGACCAACATCCTGGGATTTTTTACCGTCCTTCGTATTTGTGTTCTTAGCATTGGAACTGGTCTTCTGCAATGGAAGATGAAGTAAAACAGGTACATGAGATCGCAAGTACAGTCAAGTACGCATATTGAGATTCACCCCATGTTTCCTCCTTCCTGATGTCTGTTCACATTTTTTCTCCTCTTCCCACTTGTGGTGCCTGGGCTCCTGTCTGCGTCTGTGTTTCTCCTGCCACTGCCCTCTGCTGGCCGGCTGCCTTCATGCTGTCACGAGCTGACGAGTGTCGTCTCTGTGCCACAGATACGGGGAATGGGGATGAGCTCTCCTGATTTGCTGCTGCTGGTGGAGAATTGCCCCAAGGGGGCGGAGACTCTGGTCACACGGTGTTTGCACATCTTGACTGATAAAGGTAAAAACCACTAGGTTTGGGGATGGTAAATGAAGCCTGATGGTTCTGTCGCTGTAAAGATATTCACAAAGGATATGATACAGGCAGTCCCCAAGTTAAGGATGTGCGATGGACGATTCGTACTTACGAACAGACTGCCATAACGCCTATTATATTAAAGATTCGGGTTAAATACAATGGTTTGTAATAACGAACACACGCACTAATTTGTGACGCTCATCAGAACATTGTGTGGCTTCAATGGTTCGTCAGCTTGAGGTACAGTACAGTACCGTATGTAGTTAAGTGTATTATTTTTTAACAGTATTATTTTTCCAACTTACCTACAAATTCGACTTAATGGCAGACTTGGAGAACTGCTCTCGCTCATAACCCGGGGACTGTCTGTACTAAAATGCCTAAAGTATAGTTGTAGCCTTTATTATTTGTCAGTGCGTCACTGGAAATTCTGGATTGACGCCCTGCTGAAGGGCGAAGGGTAGATCTGTTGACGTAAATGATGGAGAAGCGGCTTTGAGTGCTGATTGAAGCCTCCTGTGCTGTAGTACCTCCTTCTCCAGAACTGGTGGAAAGGGTGAGGGACCTGTACCACAAACGGGTTCCAGATGTCCGCTTCCTCATCCCTGTTATCAATGGCTTGGAAAAGGTTTGCTTGCATTTCAGCTTCTTATGACTGTTTTCACAGTTAGTTCTGTGGTTTGGTATTTATATTCATCTGGTCCTTTTTTCTTCTTACACAGGTCTTTGAAATGTTCTTCTAGTTAATGTCTGTGTCGTTTTCTATGCTTTGTACAGAAAGAGGTGATTCAGGCCCTGCCAAAGCTTATTAAACTCAACCCCATTGTTGTGAAGGAGGTGTTCAATCGTCTGCTGGGCACACAGCACAGTAAGGACATCTGTCATTTTACAGCATGCAATGGTCTGTGTGTGGCCACATGTTAAAGCTGTGACTGCACCAATACAGCATCAGAAACTGCTTTAAAACGTTGTTGCGAAGGTCTGAGCTTTATTTTAATGCTAGGCTGTGTAAGTAGGGCATAAATGTCCACTCACAAGTGCAGTTTGTGGTTTCCCTGCCCCTGGACGAGCCGGTGATGTACGCAAACTGTTTCTCTTTAGGTGAAGGCAGTTCCTCGATGTCTCCCCTCACTCCTGGCGAGCTTCTCATCTCTCTGCACAACATTGACTCCACCAAGTGCGACATGAAGTCCATCATCAAAGGTAATCGTCACGTTCCTCGTTCTTTCTGCTCCTGTCTCGGCACATTAGGACGCGGACTTGATGCTTTTTTAATCGATTACTCTCCCTGCAGAAGACGTAAACATCTCCAGCTATTATTTTTTTAATTCGTGTTCTGTTCTTTCGTCAGTTTTCTTGACAATAAGCTGCAAGTCTCTGCCAGCCAGCAGTCTA
This sequence comes from Mormyrops boulengeri, assembly GCA_026781065.1. Classification (NCBI taxonomy): domain Eukaryota; kingdom Metazoa; phylum Chordata; class Actinopteri; order Osteoglossiformes; family Mormyridae; genus Mormyrops; species Mormyrops boulengeri. Next base: position 8,375,220 of record JAODLD010000044.1, on the reverse strand, counting down.
ATGATGGCGTCCGAGTGTGACGCACATGTTGTCGATTAACCATCGACACTCTGTCTCTGCCCAGCCACCAATCTCTGCTTTGGGGAGAAGAACGTGTACACATCTGAGGTGCTAGCTGTGGTGATGCAGCAGCTGATGGAGCAGAATCCACTTCCCATGCTGCTGATGCGCACCGTCATCCAGTCGCTCACCATGTACCCGCGGCTGGGCGGGTTCGTCATGAACATCCTGTCCCGCCTCATTCAGAAGCAGGTCAGTCTTCACTGATGTGCACCCCCTGATTTGTGTGGTATTGTGTGATGAGATTGTAAGAGATGTTTGAATGCCCCATCAGCTATGAATAAGTTGGTCTTAATTGTAGTGTATATTTCCCGTATTTTTCTGTTTCCTGTCACTGTGAAAATGAAGATATTTTAAATGATCGAAGTGTCCATCCTAGTGAATAAGGGTACGATGCAGACATTAAACCACCAAACACAATGAAAGGGCCGCAGTTCAGCTATACATGAATGACTTACTGTCATCGATGACCATTTTTGATGGCGGTACTTCTGACAGAATAGGGTTGTTTCAAGAATTTGAGAACACTACGTGATTTAACACAAATCATACCACGAGTCCTATAATTATAACTGTTATAATTATGACTCTAAGGGTTAGGACACTGTGTCTTGGCCAGAAGGTTGCTGGTTCAAATACCGTGGTCAGCAGAGTGATCCCACCATTGGGAAGGCTGCTCATAATCGGCCCAGCTGAGGGTGTGTGCCCGCAATGTGCCCTGTGTTTGTATGTGAGGTCTCCTGTTCATGGGGGGTAACTGGCCCAGCTGAGGGTACGTGCCCGCAATGTGCCCTGTGTTTGTATGTGAGGTCTCCTGTTCATGGGGGGTAACTGGCCCGGCTGAGGGTGCGTGCCCGCAATGTGCCCTGTAGGTGTGGAAGTACCCCAAGGTGTGGGAAGGCTTCGTGAAGTGCTGCCAGCGCACGAAGCCGCAGTCCTTCAACGTCTTGCTGCAGCTTCCCCCCGCGCAGCTCTCCAGCGTCTTTGAGCGCTGCCCCGAGATGAGGGAGCCCCTACTTCAGCACGTTCACTCCTTCACCCCCCACCAGGTGAGCGCCGACCCCGACCCAAGCCTCTCTCCCTCGCTGGATTGGTGTGATTGTCTATGGCAGGATTTCCCAATTCCAGTGCCACAGTGATTTATGATGATAAATCATTATAAAAGCCCAGTGATGTGATGCTTTCGGTAGAGCTTCTGGTTTGCCTCTCTCCACTCACACATCTGTCTTTGCATCACCAGCAAGCCCACATCCCGTCTTCCATCATGGTGGTCCTGGAGGCCAGTATCAAGCAGGAGATCCAGCCACTGGCAGCTGTGGATCGAGAGGTGAGGATACAGTTACCATGCCATGCTCTGATGATGATAGCCTGCTGTACACACTGCAAGATACAGTTACCATGCTGTGCTCTGATGATGCTAGCCTGCTGTACACACTGCAGGATACAGTTATAAGCAACAACCTTGTGCCCTGTTTTATGCTCTATCCAACTAGATGGAGCCTCCAATTCCAGTTCCTGTGCCAGTAGTGTTACCAGAAGCTCTAACTGTGTCACAGCAAGACATGGATTCACAGAACCAGCAGTATCCAGTGAATGAGGAAGAGGAGTTGGAGCCAATGGAGGAAGGCGAGCCTGTTTTGGCCAGTCAGGATAATCTGGCAGACACTGTTCCACAGGTGTGCAGAAAACTGAAAAATCTGATCAAGCGTTTTATTGTAAGATACATATGCGTGACTGAATTGCTGTTGTCTAGGGGGAAAGTCTCACACCGGAGAGCTCCGTGCCTACGACTGTGGAGAAGGCGGATGAGCAGATGGAAGGAGCCGCCATGGAGCCGCCTGATGCAGCCGATCAGGCCAAAGAGGTCCCGGAGGACGCCAGTGCAGAGGCAGAGACTGACCCTGGGGACGCCGAATGAAAAACGGGAAATGCTGGAGTGCACTCAAATGGAATTATCTTTTTCAGTTAGTGTTTTGAGCTGTAGAACATCGGGGCTTGCGGACCTGGGTCCCTCACAGGAGCACAGGGATGGTACCGTTTCAGGAAGAACTGTCCAATCCAAGCTGGATGACACTCGACTTTTATATGTTTAGAGGCAATTTCTGTTTTTCTTACATTTCCCTGTAAAATTTCTAGCATCACGGGGATAAAATAAATGAATTTGTACATGTTGAATTCACTTCTAACTAATTTCTTTTAGAAACCCAAACAAAAAAAAATGAATCATCAGTCATTAATCAGTCATGTCAGTAATTAAAATAGCTTATTGCAAAAATATAAACTTTAAGTAAAACCATACCTGGAATTAAATTCTTGCATTTTGCTTAGTTTCATGCCTTTCATTAAATTGTACATTTAACGGTAAATGTTAATTTTTTGATTTAGAGAAACAATATTCATCAACATCTCTGAATATTCAGAGAAGATGGCTGTTTTTCACCTTACGATTGCATCCTGCCAGCTTAAAATGGGCACTTCTGTCAGTATGTTTACTTATGTGCTGACATATTCTTCCGAAATTACGATGAAGCACACCAGCTGTACATTTGAGTTCTATGTACATTTGAGTTCTAATATTTTACAACTGACATTTAATAGTGAAGTACATAAAAGATATGTGTTCTTGCAAGCCATTCACATATACGCAGAACTGTTTTGGTAGTTGCATCAGTAAAAATAAACCAATAGATTACTGAAAGCTAAGGTATATGAACAAATGTATTGGGACACCCGGTCATTACACCCACAGGAACTTTTATGACATCCCATTCTGAATCCATAGGCATGAATATGTAGCTGGTCCCCACTTTATAACAGCTGCCACTCTTCTGGGAAGGCTTTCCACAAGATTTTGGAGTGTGTCTGTGGGAATTTTTGCCCGTTCATCCAGAAGAGCATTTGTGAGGTCAGGCACTGATGTTGGACATGAAACCAAAGCTTTTCCAAGATTCACAGTAGAGCCAGTGTTTTACAAGTTTTGGCTGCCTTCTCAGAATTTGGTACCGCAGCAGAAATGTTCAGTTATATTTGTAGTATTTTGCTACTCTGCCAAAATACCCTACCTATAATTTTGAATGAACACTTGTATATGGATTATGCCAACAAAATAACTGTCCTATACTTTAAATGGGGGTAGCAGTTTTTTACATATAGTTTTCTGCTGCCAGAAACTGCTAACTATAGTTTTCAGTGTAGTAGCAGTTTATATATGTATATAAATAAATATGCCAGTGTAAGAATGTAATGTTAGACAAGTTTAGTTCCAAGTAAAACAGAAACGTAGGTCTTCTTTGTTGTTATTGAAATTAAACATTTTTACTTAAATTTAAACAAAGATCGCAATTTCAAGTAGTCCTAACAATCAACAGAACAAATACACGTGTCCCGTCGAGTGTAATGGTGAAATATGGTAGGTATTTACGGAATTCGGAGTCCGCAAGAATACATACAACATATTAACAATCAACTCCGTTATTTGTAATAAACACAGATATCAACAACATGCGAGGGCAGCAACACTTTGCTGACATTACCTTACGTCACACGTGTACAGATTTGCGCATGCGCCGTTGCGCTCGGAATCAGTTTTTGTCGGGGTAGGAAAAATGGGCACCTGATGCGTATCAGTGAGGCTCGGGCCTTAGCGACGGTATTGTTTACACTAACAACAGTTCCATTGTGTTGAAACTCTATTACGCTGTCGCTGAGAAATTTAAGGCTTTAGACTTAGCATTAAAATCTATAAAATAGCCTAGTTATCTACTTTCATGTAACACCACCATAATATATCCAAAGTATTCAGCAGCTTTATTACTTGGGTAAACTATATTGTAGATTAACTGTCGATAAACTGCTGTGGCAACAGACCAGTTGTTTTCTTATGATGGAGCCGCCAGAGGAAATGTTAAATAATGAAAAGGAACAGGCAGCGAGATCCCTCAAAGCTTTCATGCTGACGAACAGCACGAAGAGTAATCTGAATCTGTGAGTATTTCTTCTTTGTTGGATAACTAGTTGCTACTGTAGCTAATGTAATTAATGAACGTTGAAGGTACACGGCAACTTCTCTAAATATCACCAAGCTGGAACGACCGAAAGTATATTTCGAATTTGCAGGTAAGTCGGAAAAATAGTAATACATTAGCAATAATAATTTATACAGTAATAATAAATATCTTCATACAGTACTGTACTGTCCTCTAGCCCAGGAACTGCTGAAGCCGCGCAATGTTTTCAGGAGAATATAGTAGTGTGTGCCTTCGTTATTACTAACCATTGTATTTAACCTGAATTTTAATGTAACACGCTTAAACTTGGGCGGTATTACAAAGATACCATATATTACAGAACGCCCCCCACCAGCAAATTCTAACGGGAAATACCGGAATAGAATTGTAAAATACCGCGGTATGATATCTGAACAGTACCGCCTTTTTAATGCAAGCCACATGGGCTTTGACCAGCACTGCGTATGATACCATAGAGGCACCTGCAGTGAGGCATCACTTCCTTCCCCAGATATGATCACTTGGCCCGGTTGCTGACCAAGGTAATGGAGGAGCGTCCAGAGAACGTAGTAGATGTTATTGAGGACCTGAGTCGTGGGGTTAAGCGGGCGGGGCTGCAGAACACCCAGAGCACTTTGAGGGACATCCACGTCACCACTCCACCCCACGTGACAGCCGAGCAGCAAAAGGTGCTGTTCTCTCACAAAGGCGGAGAAGATGGAGCACAAGAGGAACAGGTGTATAGCAAACAATGGCTAACCTGTATGTTCTGTGTCAGTCAAAATTACTAAGTACTAGTGATCGCTGAATGAACCATTTGCTGTCTTTTTTGACCCCACTAGATGCTTACGGTTTGCTTTGAGCCCTTTTTTGAACAGACAGCCCCATCTAGTGGGGTCAGAAAATACAGCAAGTAGTTCATGAATCTTCATTTCACAATCACCAAGTACTGTCCAAATACGTGTGGTTGACTCAATGTCCCTGTTTTATGGTCCTCAAGATGGAGTCTCCTCTGCCCAACGTGGCAGAGTTGGCTTTTTACCTGGAGCAGGCTGGAGTGGGCCTGGGCAGGGAGGAGACATACCGGGTCTTCCTGGCACTCAAGCAACTTGTGGACACTCGGCCTCTTCGGCGCTGCAGGTTCTGGGGGAAGATCTTGGGCACAGAGAGTAGCTACCTGGTGGCAGAGGTAGAGTTCCAAGAAGGGGAGGAGGATGAGGAGGATGCCCTGGATGAAGCTGGTGAAGATGAGGAGAGAGAAGCGGAGGACAACAGAGGGGACGAAGAGGAGGCCCGCACTGCTGAGGTGGAGAACATCTATACCTGTCATGGGAGGTGTAGTTGTGAATGTGTGGATTGTTATTGTCCTCGATGTCTGATTAAGTAAAACAGAAAAGTGATCCACGAGTTAGGCCTCTATGCTGGCTTAAAATGACTGCTGCAATATATCAGTGTAGAGCCTTACAGTATTTAACAAGGCAATCAGCCTCTGTTTAATTTACATGAATTAAGCAGATAACATAATTTAGCATGCTTGGGTTGACATGAGGGTACCATTTAAAGTTTCCATGGCCCCCACTTCAGCAGTTTCTTTTCTGTCCCAGAATGCTGCACTCAGTAACACTTTCCTTGTTGGTCTTTTGCGGAAAGGATTTACATAAATCACGCAAAGAATTATTTTCCCGTACAAATTATGTAGACCGAAAAAAAATCCCAAACCTGTAGAACTTTCCTTGTCCATTAGGTGGCGCTGTTTACTTGCATTGCATCTTACACATTTGGTTGTATTTGCCAGGCGGGTAAAACTGCAGCTAAACAAGGTAGACAGTCGGTTTAGGATGAGCCTGGATTTAGTAATCAAGGTGTCTGTAGGAAATGAACTAGTCAGTGGGGTATTTGCAAAAAGGACCCAAACCCAGAATTGCATTATTGCATTTCCTCACTTTAGCATTTACTTTAAAGCCATCAATGGTAAATCAAAGATTTACTACAATTATCAGATTTAAAATGATTTTTAATTAAATCTATTATGTCAGTTTTGAAAAAGGAGGTTTAAGTACAAAGACTATGAATGGTTAATGAAAAATTAAAGGATGAGGTAATGCGATGGCAAATATTACACGAGGGAATTAAATTAAGAAAAGCTACACAATGTGTAAAGAGAGACTGCAGAAAATGTGCAGAGCTACAGTGGCATTCAGTAAATAGAAGATGAGGCAGGAAGTTCCTTGTTGGCATGGAAATTGAAACACACTAAGCCCAAAGAGTGTTTTTCTGGGGCAAAGTGCAGTGCAGAACATCATCCAGGTAACAAGACGTACTTAAAAAAAAAAAAGGTGGTGGTAACAATGCGTTACAGGAACGCTATTTGTTAGCAGGGGCTGTGAAACCACTCAGGACAGAGGCCAAAGTTTGGGTAAGTATTTGCAGAAAATTTATTTCAGTTCGATTTAAGATTAAGGCTGATACTGATCCTTTAGCAGAGAAATGACCCAAAGCTGGAGTCCCTCAACAGCAGGAAGAGGAATGGGATAATATAAAACAATTTGGACGTGAAAAGCTGGCAGACTTATCCCAAAAAGATTGCCAATGGAACTCGCTGTTTTTCTCATGATTTAGGCTGCAAATATTTGTCTTTAACAGTGCTTCATTTTTTATTTGTGTTTGTCTGTTCAAGAAAAGTTTAAATACATGAAATATTCAAGTGTTAAAGTCGCTGAAGAAAAAGTATTTATTTACATCTTCTTATTGGAAGTGTAAGTAGATTATATATTGTAAAAATGTATAGATATATAGTAATAACATGAACATTTGTATATGTGTAAAGTGATTGTGTTCGGAAAATACATTTATAGATCAGTCTCAGTAAAAGCAGCAGCAGCAATTGATAGTTTGGTAAAAAAAATTTTTACATATAATGCTGTTATTATAGTTACGGATGTGTTCATTTTTTGACCACATTGTTGTGTTTTTCAGATTATATCCTTCCCAAAGTCTACCTACAAGCCCCCACCTGTGGTTCCAAAGGAGGACACTGGAACAGGTGCCAATAAATGCACTTATTTCGTGTGCAGAGCGCCGGGCCTGCCATGGGTGAGATTGCCCCCTGTCACTCCAGCCCAAATAGCTGTCGCTCGCAAAATCCGCAAGTTCTTCACTGGGAGATTGGACGCCCCCATAGTCAGCTATCCCCCATTCCCCGGCAACGAAGCCAACTATCTGCGGGCCCAGATTGCCCGCATTTCAGCGAGCACACAAGCGAGCCCCCTGGGGTTTTACCAGTTTGTGGAGGAGGGAGGTGAGGAGGAAGAGGATTCCTCCCAAGCCAGCTTCGAGGAGAACCCAGACTTTGAGGGAATCCCCGTTTCCGAGCTGGCAAACTCCCTGTCGAACTGGGTGCATCATGTCCAGTACATTCTGCCACAGGTACCACAGGAGGGACTGCTAAAAATGGTTGCTAAGAAACATCTTGCGAGACCAAAACTTGTGCTTTCTGGATGGACTCTTAATGTGCAAATATGTATAGATATGTTATGATAGACTCGTGTGATTTACTGTTACAGCAGTCAGGATGATTTCCCTGTTCAGGGTCGCTGTACTTGGATAAATCTGGCGGAGAAGCCTGAGGAAGAAGAGGACCCAGAGGAGGAGAGGGAGGAAGAGCCAGATGAGCCAGAACCAGAAGTGGGGCCACCACTCCTCACGCCGCTATCGGAGGATGCAGGTTCAGCCTTGTTCTCCTTCCAGTCCATGTGGGCTGCATTACTGCATAAACGGTGTCAGGGTTGCAGGCCTTGCGTCATGATATTTTGTTGTTTGTTCCTGGGCACAGTTAGTATGCAGACATGGACGGGGAAGAGAGTAAAGTAGCTGGTTAGTACTGCTACTGAAGTATGACAGGCATACACTATATGGACTAAAGTATTTGGAGACCCATGGTAATTACAGGACCTGACCCCATAAGCCACAACCATTGCTGACATACAGGTTCATAATTAAGCACACAGCTATGCAATCTGCAGCATCAAACTACTGCAGTAGAATGGGTGGTCATACAGAAGAGGTTAGTCATTGGACGTCATTGGTTGGTATAAAGCATTACAGCATCTTCTCCTGGCTGTCATAAGGCATTACAGTGTTGGTTATAATACTTCATAAGCTCCAATGAAGCTGTCATGCAAAAAGCACTATAGATACCTTCATGATACATTATAATGGTCAGTATAAGAATTAAGGATGCTTTGTACTGCATTATGAAGGTATCTATAATGCATTATGGATGAGAGCTTCATAAAGCATTCATAATGCATAATAAACATGGCTATAATGTGTTGTGCCTTTTTCTGAATATTTATAGCCTTGTTGATAATGCGGGGGCGGCATGGTGGTGCAGTGATTAGCACTGTTGCCTCACACCTCTAGGCCCAGGGTTCGAGTCTCCGCCTGGGTTACATGTGTGTGGAGTTTCATGTTCTCCCCTCATGGGGTTTCCTCCAGGTAGCTCAGTTTCCCCCCACAGTCCAAAGACATGCTGAGGCTAATTGGGGTTACTACATTGCCCATAGGTGTGTGTGTGTGTGTGTGTGTGTGCCCTGCGGTGGGCTGGCCCCCCATCCTGGGTTGTTCCCCGCCTCGTACCTATAGCTTCCAGGATAGGCTCCAGACCCGCCGTGACCCAGAAGGATAAGCGGTTTGGAATATGGATAGATGGATGTTTATAATGCATTACAATGTGTTCATAGCTTCTTATAGACATTGCGTTCATAGAAAGTGTTACCGAGAAGTTTTCCAGTTTTATTTCCTTTGTATGCCATCTGTTTGCCGTAGAGATCAACAACACCCCTCCCTGGAGCTGTAAGGTGTCCTCCAGCATCATCGCCAAGTTTGCCATCGCCGTGTTGTGTTCCAACCTTTGGCCGGGAGCCTATGCATTTGCTCGTGGGAAGTAAGATACTTTTGGTGACAAATGTTCTTTGCACATGTGGTTTCTGACGCGTTCTGAAGCTTTATTCAGGTTCACACAGTCGCATAAAAAATGAAGAGACCACAGCACAATTTTTAGTTTCAGTTTTTTCTCAGTTTATGGCTGTGCGTCTGTGAATAATATATGTATTTTTGCAAACTGCAACCTGGTTCTTCTCTGTTTTTCATTATTGAAGGGCTTCATCCTCGCTTTATGGCACTTCAGTCCTGCTTCTAGGACCCCGATACGAACTGTCCTAGCAGTGCACTTCACATCTGCACTTAATGTTTCCCATTCCTTTTGAAGGTCAATTGATGTCCAGTGATTCATGACATACTGCTGGATAAGTTAACGGTCATCTCTGGCATTAGGAAGTTACTTCCGCCCTTTTCCTGGCTGGTTTCTGCAGATTTTGTTTAAAAAAATAGAGTAGTCTCTTATTTTTTTCCAGGGCTGTAGTGCCAAACAGACACCACTAGGAGAAGATCACAAACGTTTCTCTCTGTAATTGTTTGTTTTTTTCTTCTTTTTTTTCCACAGGACATTTGAAAACATATATATAGGTTGGGGCTCGAAGTTTTTAGCGGAGGGATATAATCCGCCGCTGCCCCCCCCACCCCAGTTGGAATACCCAAGCGGGCCGGACATCACGGAAGCTGCTGACCCCAGTTTGGAGGAGGAACAGGCGCTGAAGGCTGCGCTGGAAGAACAGAGGGAATCTCAGGAGGAGATGGAGGATGCTGAGGGAGATGAAGATGAAGAGGATGATGACTGACAAGTATAAGCGAAAAATGGAGAAAGAGCTGCAAGAACACTATTGCTAAAAAACAGCTAATCTAAAGTCTTCAATATACATAATAGGAGTAATTAAGCATTTGATTTGCGTGCTTAGTTATGAGTATATATATATATATATATAGTTATATATATATAGTTATATAGGTTTATGGGTTTTTCTGTTTTAACATAGAAGGTAAATATGTATGTAGTTCTGAAAGGATGAATGTCAGCCTGGCTGTTGGTGGAATAAAATTTGCACAAATTTGGAATAAGCGAGAGAAGTTGAGTCAGGAGAAGTTGGCCAGTGATCAGCCATCACTGCCGACCCACCAATGCGAAGACGTCATGGTTCTGGGTCCAAAGGGCCGAGAAATTTGGAAACCACCTGACGACGTGTTCTCCTGCCCCAGAGCTACACTCACAAGACACAATCATCTAGATATATCTAATAATTGATTTCCAAGCCGAAATGCATTCTGAGGATCATGCATGTTGTCCGTGGGCTTTCATTAAACGTCATGCATTTGCAAACCCTGGCAGGGACCTCGCAAGCGCATCGTTGCGTAACTGCACGCGGGTTCTCAGCCTTCCCTTCCTTTCAGCTCTCGTCCTTGATCCCTCTAAGATTTATGTTGATTCAGGGATGCTGTTCCCGCCAGTCAGCACCACAGGTCAGAGATTGTGCTGAGTAGCAGTTCTGTGTGAGCAAAGTCCACTCAATGCCACTCTGAAATGTTGTTATTTTAAAGATGAAAATAAATTTGAAATGATATTGTACAATCAGACAGCAGGACTGTTTTTTCAACTGGTTTTATCCAGTACTTATAAATCATGCTAGACATTTTATTCTTAAGCATATCTGCAAAGAATTCTTACGTATTCTTCCTAGAACAGAGTAACGTGTTCCTAAACCCTATTCAGGTCATTGTTAGTGATGGCATTTGTGATCCAACAGAAAGGGGAAAACAACATGCTGCACATTTAAATCAAAACTATTTCATTTATTTGGACCAGAAGAGGTTGCGGTGAGTGAAGCAGTGTTTCTAAATCAAGCTGAGAGATAAAGAATCAGAAGATATTATTTGGTAGTCCTTAGTGCATGTGAAAAAGTTTGAACATCGGGGAAGATTTCATTCCGAACTGTTATATTTTAAGTTTGCTGCTCATTTTCTATTTCTATGTTACCCATTTCACCTCAAATGGAAAGACGTTATTGCAAATCCGTAACAGACAGAAACTGCATATAAACAAAGACAGTGACCCTATGCCCCTTTGTACCGAGTCAAACCCAAGGAATATAAATTCTGAATGCTCCTATTTAAATATGTATGGCATAGCGCTCTGTATTTATTGATGAGAAGACAGACTATTTCAGGTCAACTAAGAAAACTAACACTAACATTTTAATGGTCACAGAGGCTCATAGAATCTTTCCCTTCCTGATTATATGCATGAAAAATGTCCTCTTTCAGTCCCAACAGACTTCATTTATAATCGTCAACTGAATTGTTATTCAGTGATTTATACTATTAATGCATAAGTATTTCACTAAATCATTACAATGAGACATGACCAGTCATACATTCTGATCCCGACGTTCTTTATCGTTTAAAAATCGTTCCATTAATAGAACAACAAGGTGGATCCTCCATAATGAAACCCCGAATATGTATGGTCTAAAAGATATTACGCTTCCTTCCACTCATTACAACCAAGGTATGCAGAAGAGCATCTCTGACGCACGACTCGTCAAACGTGGGGCAGATGGGCTACAGTAGCAGGACACCACACCGGCTGCCACATCTGTCAGCTAAGAACAGGAAACTGAGGCTGCAGTGGACACGGGCTCACCAAAGATGGACAGTGGAATATTGGAAAAACACTGCCTGGCCAGTGGAGTCCAGATTTTCTGGTTGCAGATGGTAGGGTCACAATTTGGCATAAGGAACATGAAAGCATGGATCCATCCTGCCGTGTATCAACGATTCAGGCTGGTGGTGGTCTAATGATGTGGGGGATATTTTCTTGGCATATCTTGGGCCCCTTAGTACCAATTCAGCATCATTTAAATGCCACAGCCTATCAGAGTATTGTTGCTGACCATGTCCATCCCTTTATGACTACAGTGTACCCAGCTTCCATTGGCTACTTCCAGCAGGGCAACACACCATGTCACAAAGCTCAAATCATCTCAGACTGGTTTCTTAAACATGATGATGATCTCACATGGCCTCCACAGTCACCAGATCTCAGTCCAATAAAGCAGCTATGGGATGCGGTGGAACAGAAGATTCACATCATGAAGGTTCAGCCGATAAATCTGCAGTAACTGCGTGATGCTCTCATGCCAACATGGACCAAAGTTTCTGAAGAATGTTTCACGCACCTTGTTGGATCTATGCCATGAAGAAATAAGGTAGTTCTGAAGACAAAAGGGGGTCCAACCCAATACTAGTAAGGTGAGTCTACTAAAACAGCCAATGAGTGTAGAGATGGCTGGCAAATTATTGGCTTAAACTCCTTGTAAACATATAAGCAAAGATCACATGGAAGATGGAAAAACATGGAATGTCAGATAAAAATATGTCCACCGACTAGCCCTTTCATTTGCATTTTGCTTTCACTCCACATGAGTAATGAATAATGTGGAAGAGCATGTGTTCTCCTGCTTCTCCTGGCAATAAGTCTCTGCCTGGCTTCTCCCTTCTCTCTAGTTCCTCGTGTTCATAAATCATTTAGGCTTTCAGAATGGCAAGTCTGTCAGCCAAATGTGGAGGACACTGCTCAAAACCTTCACATCCAGCTGCTAATTCAAAAGAAAAACATGTCTGGTTTGGCGTGTCCACCATGCATGTTCTTCCCTGGTGCATTTACCGCTCCCCATGGTGCACTGGCCCAGATTTCCTTCACTTACCTTTTAATAACACCCCCCTTCCAACATTACACGTCACCCCCACCCAGGAAAGTAATTTCCCTTGAAGAGCTCTCGCTTGCTTCCTGTATTCCCTATCTCTGATAGCAACAACTGCCTTGTTTATTTTTTAGGTTTGAAGTTAATGTTGCGGCGATGATGTCAACATCCCTGACTGGAATTCAGATGAGTTATCCTCCTAAAACTTCCCGAACTATTATTATTAACTGCATCTGCTTTGGTTATTGTGCGGTCCCTAAATCTTCCCACTGTTCTTGGCATTTTAATAACAGGTTTTTGGGGTTAGGAGGCACACACTGGTAGCTAAAAAAGAGCATAGACAGGTTTTCATCCTGGCAGATGCCTGCCGTGATGTTTTGTTCATTAACTGCCACTTTGACACTTCATATTTTCTCCTTAGGTGCTTTCCAGCAAGTCGGATCTCCACATTTCTGTCCTGCTAGAGCTGCCCTGGTCAACGGCAACTGAAGTGATTGTGAAGTGGAAACATCTGGGAGCAAGTTCAGCTGCGAGGTGGGGGCCACACAAGCTCACAGAGAGGAACCTGATCACCCAACATCGATACCCAACCTGAATGGTAGCGAATCCCACCAGCAATGTCCCAGCATCTAATGGAAAGCCTTCCCAGAAGAGGACAGGCTGTTATAGCAATTTCCCTTTGGGATTAATAAAGTTCTTTGAATCTTGAATCTTGAATCTTGAGGGTTAGAGGGCTTCATATTAATACCCTTTGATTCAGAGAGAGATGTTGGACAGGCTGGTGTCCCAATACTTTTGGCCATGTAGTGTAAGACACTGAATCATACAGTACAAGTATTTTATGAATGCTGGTTAGCATAACAACAGGACCTGGGACTGTGGAAGGAAATCTGCCTGACACAGGAAGGACACACAAACACAGCATGAGACTCAGATCCCCAATCCCAAGGGTGCGAAGCTCTACTTTACGCACCGCCACACCAAGGCAAAGCACCGTAACAGCACATGGTACCAAAACTGAGTTAGGACCAAAATAATAACGCTATAATTTATCTGTCTACTACACACATGGGTGGACAGCCAAGGAACCTCAGAAGCGCCTTTTTGCAGTTTCAGTGTCAGCGTAGTTACTGTGTTTTGCATTAGTGAGGTGGAATACCTGATTCACATATCACTATACCCTAACAATAGCCTCAAACCAAACCAGTATTCTTTCAAAGAGGGCCACTGTTGTCATTTACTCCCAGTCCATTATTACACTACGGTAATAGTGCTGTACGTAAAGTGCAAGGTTTTGGGTTTTAATCCCACTGGGAAGCATTTGATCTATTTATACGGAAAAAGTTACAGAAATAGTGGAAGTAAACAAAGACGCGATATGCAGAATAAGCTTAATGTACACCTCTAGTCAACTCCTCGCTTTTCCATTTCATACTATTTTAGCAACATTCAGGGTGTCATTAGAAGAGAAAGCAAGGGCATTCAGAGAGATGATGTAACCTTTTACGCAACAGGTAAGGATGTGACAGGCATTTTACACAGAAGTGCATATTCATTAGCCATGGGGCCCCTGGAACAGAACGTGCATGTTAATTAAACCATATTTGCATGTAGTTATTAATCACCCAGTGCAGCACAGTTTCCATAACTGCACCATATAAAGCTGTTTACTGATGCTTGGTTGATAAAGGCAGAGGTTTACAAAGAGTATGTCTCATTACCTCGATTTTTTTTCTTTGGTACATTGAAACCTTTTGCTAAGGCTTTATATTAACTGCACCTTCATAATGAGTTCATTGTTCATTCATAGAACATTCAATACACCCTCATAAAGCATTCATAGAACATTCATAAGCAGCATGTAAGTATGCATTAACATCCTATCATACTTTAACAGGTTTAATATAGGGATAGGCCTATGTTAATAACAAACATTATACATTTATGCAATTATAATGCTTATTATTATCATATAATGTTTGTTAATAATGCATATTAAAGCCGTTAGGGCATGTTAGGATGTTAAGGTATACTTACATACTGCTTATGAATGTTCTGTGAATGCATTATAAAAGCATTATGAAGGTGCAGTTAATGTAAAGTGTTACCAGCCTTTTACTTAGAAAATGTACTATTTGCAGTCACCCTGTCAGATGTTTTGGGTTGACTTCACCACAGATGGCAGTCGTTAACTACAAATGCAAAGCTCCAGTGGCGCAATCGGTTAGCGCGCGGTACTTATACAGCAGTGCAAGCGGGGCTATGCCGAGGTTGTGAGTTCGAGCCTCACCTGGAGCAAAAACTTTGCCTTTGTGGGCAGTGGTGGCTTAATGGTTAGGGATGCATACTTGTAATTGGAAGAATGCAGGTTTGAACCCCCCCAACCAGTGAGGTAGCCTGAGCAATGTACCAGCCCCAGGCTGAATTAGCTGCCCCCTGCTATGTCACATTTGGGTTAAATGCAGAGGACACATTTTGTTGTTGTGCACTGTGTGCTGTGGTGTGTCAACAATGACAATTAATCACTAAATAAATTCTGAATGCAGATTATGCATGAGGAACCTGTGCCACATTTCATTTAGAATGGGCCGTGCAATGCAGTTCAAACTATCTAAGCACAGTGAGATTTTAAAAAAAAATTGGGATAGGGGTGCTAATTTTATATGTTGATTTGAAGAAGAAAGACTGTTGACTCTGTGGAGCTTCTCCCATTGAGTAGGAGATTTGAACAACACAGGAACATATTAGGTGCCTGGCGAGAAGGTTGATTGAAGGAACGTAAATCAGTTCATGTTCCCTAGGGTGGGTCAGCTGCCTCAGCCACTGTCCAGCGATTCTCACTGTCAGCAAGGTGCATTTGTGGCTGCGAGCAGAACGGTCTGAGGAATGTTACACCAATCAATAGTTACAGGTTTAGGATAAATGCACATCCAAAAATATCTGTGTTTGGATGATGGATGCAAAATTAACAGAGAAAATAATTGCCTTCCATTTTTTAGAGTAGCATATTGTTGTCTAAGCAAATCTGTACAGGATATTTTCAGAAAATCAATTTCTGTTGCATGCTCAAAAAATCATTTTCTACCTTACAATTTCGTAATTGATTCATGTCTTCACATAGTAAGGCTGCACTCGTTGAATCTCATAAATTTCGCAATACATATACTCACCTCCATTTAACGATGGAGATTTACATTTTTTTAATGAAAATATCCTTGCTAAAGTAGTACACTTTTTTGTAATGCATTAATGATAGAGAAGAATGTAAAATGTCATTTGCTGAACACCCACAGAAAGACCACAGCAATGAGTGACAGTTTTACCCCGCTATCATTTCAAATATATGACAGTCAAGGAAACCATATTTAGATTTGAAAGAATTCGTCGATCCTGCGTCTTCAATGCAATGCAAGTCCTTTCCCTGAGTGACAGGCATCCTAGGCACTTAACTGAGAAACATAATAATGATATTGGAGTAAATACTGATATTTATTCCCTAAATAACACGGGAAATCATCATCCAGTACATGGAAGAAAGAGAAGACTTCAGTACAGAGAATTATGCAGGACGGGAATTTGTATTTTTCCTACTACAGGTAGTTAACGGATTTTCACATCACTAGTCCGGGGCAGTCAGAACTGGCCCCGAATAATTTGTCCAGCTCAGATGATTTAATAACCGCACTCTCAGTCTGAGAACGTTTAATTGGACAGATTACGAATCTGGGCTAAACCCTATAGGTGTTTTACGGTCTGAGCAACGCCCCTGACGTGAGCGTGGTATTCTACAAAATTCCCAGAGAATTCCCATTTCTGAACTCCATCGCTTAATTGCCAAACCTCATAACGCTCTACAATAAAAACATTTCTGGGTGTATGGTTTTCCCTATAGTATGTCCGTCTCCATTTTATGTAAAATCCAAACCTCAGTATGGATTTCGGCTTAATTACATCAAGATTAGCATATTGTTATATAACACCATTCCCAACATGTTCGCCAAAAAGAGCACAACGATAAACAAGACAATCGCAAGGTAATTAAGCGCAGATAAATTAAGGAGGACATCACAGGCAGACAATAAACGCTATTCAGTTTTAAAACCGGACCGGGAAAGCTGAAAGCAGTGCACGCAATAACGGGGGCGGGGGTCCAGTGCCCAACCGCTTTTTCAGTACCCTCAGGCATTCCTATCCAACTCAGAAAACGATGATCTGATTACAGAAATGACTAAACAAATACAAATACAGTCTCTATACCAGTATTAGCAGCTTGATCGGCAAGGGTAAGTTACTTTCTTTTTCTTTAGCCTAATGACACTGACGACTGGAGAATTCTGTCAGCCATCCTATTGCTCTCAAGTTTTATATGTATATTATAGGCATTATAAGACCCGTTGGTGCGCCATGTATCTGCTGAACTGTAAGTAGCCTATATATATCTGTCTAGATCCTTCGTATACCACGTATTGATCAAAATTTGCGATGTCTGAGTTGATGTATTTCTTGTGTACCCATGCACGCCAATGGACTCTCCCTCTCTCTCTCGTGCACACGCGCTCAGCAACTTTAAATGACCATACAGCAAGATTGCATCTCCTGCTGTTTCAGTTTAGCGCATTTCCAGTCAGAATTAGGGAAACAGCTTTTCAAGGTACATGAAGCAATACCATTTAAGCTACAGAAGGACTGAATCTGAAAAACCCCGAGGATGCTGATGATATGCAGAATAAAGAGAGAGTAGGAAAACTATATGAAAATGTCATGCAGCTATTTTTAATCTGGTAAACAAGGCGCCTGCTCCAAAACAATACCAACCCCTCTCCTATAATAAATCATGAACTGTCAGGATATGCATTTCTGTCTTCTCCGTAGATTCATGGACAGGGGTGCCGTTTGAGATTTGGACCCCATGACGCCTGTCACACTGGGCCCCCAACCCAGACCAATCCAATTATGTTACAAACCTCCCCCTTTTATGGCACCCCTGGAACAAACCGATAATCTGTAAAACATGGAGGTTTCTGTTAAGGAGGGATGTTTAATTTCCCTTTGTCTATTTTTGAACATGAATATTAATTGCACAGAACAGTGGCTCGGAGGTAAGTGGGTCGCCCAGGTCAAGCTGACATTAAAGAGCTTATGGGGATAGTGAGCACACGGTACATTTCATAGACCGTGACTGCATCTGGACGTGCACCCAGAACAGCCGCTTCCCCGAATGAACAAACACACCTTTGTGATAAATCACCCAGAGGCTCCAGCAGCCCCCGAGTTCAGCCGCATTACCGCACTGCCCTCGCATGCCAGAATCAGCGCCAAAAGAACAAAACTGTCAGCGACCAAAGGAGGCTCAGAAAGGTGTTCATTTCATTAGAGTTTATACTGTTTGTGGCTGTATACGAGGAGAACACAGGCTCTAGGACCCTGAGTGAGTGAGTGTTGGGAGAGAAGCGTAACAGCTAAGCATTGAGAAAGGGAAAATAGGATAATGAAGCAGATATAAAGGGAGGGAGGGAGAGAGAGAGAGAGAGAGAGAGGTGGCTGCTGTGAATAGTAGTTGAAAAGTCACTCAAACGGTTCGACATGGGACATTTAAAGCCACACTGGAAAAGGTCCAAAAGCAGAACTCAAGAGACGCTGGAAGAAGCCTTTGCACCGATAGGGGACCGTTTACAAACTCACCAAAAGTAGTTCACGCCATGACTCGACGTGCCCAGTGGCGAGCAGCGCTCGCTCCGTAGCACGCGCGGGCCACCTGCACGCGCCGCGCACCCGCACTTGGGGGCGTACCGCACGGCACGCGCACAGCACGCGGACAGCAGCTTCCAGACGCGCTTCACCGGCACTTTCGCACATTCTTAGCCGAACACTGCCAGAATAACCAGGGACCAAGACGATAAACTGGATCATTTGATCTGACAGGATGAGAAGAGATTTGCACAGAGGTTAGAATTCAGCTGGAGCGCAGGTAAGTCCAAGTCTACTGACTTTTTTCCCCAGGTAATGAGTGTTTTTCACTGTGCCATTGTTTTTCCATGTTTCAGTATCAGTCTCTGAACTGACAAAGACACCATGAATGTAGCAGCGTGCAATTATGATTACATCACCAACAAACAGTTTTAAATCTGTTACGGGCTCAGTAAGAACGATGCTCTTCGTTATTATGTATATACTGTGCTGTTTGGGTCTATGTGTAAAGATTTTTGTAGAACTTGGTGAACAGAGACATTTTATAATGATCAGTATGTATTTCTAAGAATATGGAAAGGGGGAATGGGAAAGATAAATAAACAGATTAGAGGTAAACTTAGAATGAAGAATTTGCTCACTGTTGGCATACCGGAATTAAACATATTAATTGATACTGGACAATCTTTGTCTATAATTTGTATTGACTATAAATAAAGCATGTCCGTCGCATATGTGAAAAACGCAAATTAAACGCTAAGCCAAATAATGGCCAGAAATTGATGCTGAAGCAGTTTGGCATGTGTATTATTCTCTTTTCCAGTTTTGGGGTAAAGTAAACTCATCTATAATTTTAGGAATAAAAAGCATATTGAGCAAATACTATACAAGCTGTGTGCCAGCTGACAATTTTCAAAACGATTGTTCTGGAGTGTGTTTCAAAAACAGCTGTATTAACTGACACTTCATGATCTGCGGCAAGCTTTAAAACGGATGCTTGTTACGCTGTAGCACAAAACTGAGATTCAGACTCTATATTTTTTTCTGTCATTTAATTTAATGATCTCCAATTAACAACTGATTTATTAGGAATGTATTAAGGCAAAATATAAACAGTCTATGAAGTACCCTGTCTGAAGAGTTATAAACCATTTAAAAATGTATTTTGTCTTTTTTCAGATTTTAGTCATTTCTTTCAAGACACTTTACCTATGCAAAAGCTCAAATTATCAAAACTGTAGAGATCATTGAAAAAATCCTCCAATTTCTCTCTTCTATGGATTAACAAGGGGTCAGAAATGGGAATGCCTTAGTTACCATGTGAAAAATGTGTCCCGGAATTGCAGAAAATAAAAGGTAAACTCAGAAAAATACTGGAGAAAAACAAAACGTGTTCATAGGAAAGGGAAAGATAAGCCACACGATTAAATGAGTGTAAATAAGGCAGAAATGTGTGAAATAATTTAGTCATCACGTTTTAGCTTTTACAAGCTAAGTAATTGGGAATCTTGAATATAGTTGCTCTGTGACCATTGTACTGTACAAATTATTATATCTACAGCAAGGAACTATAGTACCTATTCTCAGTGGACAGTTTTCTGTGAAGAACTGCTGGAGCGTACAGTCTGCACAGCTTCAGCGGAGCATGTAACCCCTCCCAGCACAACAGGCTCTGTCCAAACCATTAATCCCAGCAGTGAACCATTAGTGCTGCGTCTCCTTTCCTGGCCAGCAGCGAACAGCCAACGCTTTAAGAGAAATCAGCAAGCAATTTTGGTAGCACTTTACTTGAGGGGGCACAATCAATCAATCGACCAATCAATCAGTCAATTTGTATAGTGCATTTTCAAAGTCAAGGAAGTTGACAGACCAAAATGCTGCACAATGGGAAGTAGAACACAAGTACCTTAGTAACTCAGTTACTACTCAAGTCCAAATCATGAACAAATACAGTCACTGAATGAAATACATGAACTGTTATGTTTGATTAATGATGAACAAACATGGGATTAGTGGATAACTAACACTTAGTTACTGGTTAATTAATACATTAAGTAAGAGTGTACTACTACATTGTGCCACCTCGAGTAGTGCCACTGAAAATTTATAGAATAGTTTTCTTAAGTCCTTGATAAGAATTATTTAATATAGAATATTATAACTATATCCATCCATCCTCTGAATTTGATAACTGCTTGTTCAATGCAAAATCACAGTCACCATGAAGCATGACCGTAGAAGCACAGGGCATAAGGTTGGGGACACTTTGAACAAACACGCGATAGACAATTCTGATAAACCAATTTAAATCACTGATCTGATGTCATAATGGAATTCACGATTATGAAGATGTGGGCATACAGTATGAGTCACTGGTGTATTGCATTTCCCATATTGACTGGAGAAAACTCTGGAAGAATTACAAAGGGAAATTAACAACTTAATTCAGGATTAAATCTAGCACATTTAGCAGGGTAAACTGCTTTGATCACTTTTCTGGCTTTTTCTTGTCCCCCAGATGGGTAGTCAAAGTTTATTGTATATAGGTAGGATTTGGTAGAAACTAGTGATGGACAAAATAATGCTTCATGAACCATTTGCGGTATTTTTGACGCCACTAGATGGTGCTGTCTGTTAAAAAAAGGGCTCAAAGTATTCCCCAAACCAGGCAAAGAGCACCCTCTAGTGGGGTCAAAAAAATACAGCAAATGGTTCATGAGACGTCGCTTTTGTCATCACTACTGGAAACCTTGACTCAGTGTCACTGCCCATTGTTAGGCGAGATTGGCCCACATGCACTCATGTAGTGGCTAGTAGAGCGGGGACAAATGAGACGGAGACCCATTGTTAAGAGAGATTCTGCTGAGTTTTCTGTATGTTCATGACCACATAGCACAGCAGAGCAGTATAAAACCGGAACATGATTATTCTCATGTTCAGTTAATTCAGCATCTAAAACCAGAACAAAGTGGGTGATTTATTATATGAAGAAGCCGTTCTCCCTGAACAGCATGACTATTTTAAGATGCCCGAGACAAATGTAGCCAAATGCTCAAAATGAGAAGCATCCAGGCTGATCAAGAGAATTTTGAAAATTAAGACACGTTTTCCTAAACATTTAATTTTTTGCATCACATTGCCAAGCCTTACTGCGCACTCATTGCAAATTCAGTAAATTTTTATAAAGTACCCTACTCAGCATATCTGAGCAAAAGCACTTCGAATAAACTATTTAAAATGTAGCAAAAACCCAACTGATACTGTCAAAAACAACATTTAAGCAAAAAAAAAAAATCGAAGGACAAAATAATATACTAAGTAATAGGGTGAGAATGTTGTCAAATCATATATATAAAATGGCAATAATATGACAGAAACTGATAGTGGCATAGGAATTAAATGTGACAGGGAATTAAGTAGCTATGCTGGCATCATGTTAAGCAGTGATGCGGAACACTGTCCTTTTAGCTTAAACTCTCATGGACTGGATATTTTATAGGGCTCCAGAGAAGGACTGTGGTGCACCTGAGATAAGCGTGCTGGTTCCCTACGCGGGGGGAATAGAGAGGGGATTCGGTGGTCTGTCATCATGTTGGGAGCATCTGCTGTTGAAGCATGGCGGCAGGGGGGGGAGGGGGGGGCAAAAGAAGTCAAGAGCTAAATGTCATCACAGCATGGTCCTGACAGCGGGGTGCCAGTGTGAATTACATCAGAGCGGCGAGCATCTCCGCACAGAGGTATGCAGCTGAACTTAGTGTATGTGAAGACACTGGGGACTAGAGTAGAGAACTGCACAGTGAGGCAAAAATTGTAAAGTATATAAATAAATATGTTTGTTGGATATAATTATTTTGTACAGAAAATAATGTGCAACAAAAGCTGTCCAGATCTCTCATCCATGTAACAGAAACAAGGTAACAAGAATGATTAGCCATATTAGTTAATCATTGTAAAAAGCCCGAGGGTGAACAGATCAAGAGGACAAGGCACTGGAAGAAGGAATAGGGGGTTTGATCTTGTGCTCTTTGAATTTATGGAAAGTTGGGAGGACAGCGGAATACTCAACTTGGTCCGCAGTTATGACAGTAAAATCTACTTTTTATTTAGTATTGAGTAGCTTGAGGCAGCAAAGACAATGAGGCAGATCGCTCACAAACCATTATAGATCATTTTCAATCAGAATCGTAAATGAAGCATTTTGTAGATAACAAATTTTTTATTGCCAAGCAGATTTCATATTATTGATTAAAAACGAGGTCAGTGGTAATGAATTTTTATTCTTGAACAGTGATATATTAGGGTCATTTAATGGTACTCGATGATCTAAAAGAAAAGTGGTCCCATAAGGAGCTTTGTAAAGTTATTTACTGGGTAATTGATCATTGAGTAGTAAACGTAAGTGATGTATTCCTGCATATATACCTTTATATGAATATACGTCATACTTAATCAGTCCTTGTTAATAAAAAATTATGCATGAGTGATATGAAGGTCATGCTGAATATGTATGATTCTGATTATGTTAACTGGCGTTGGTCAACATTAACGTCATGTGATTTAATACGCTTTGTTTCCAGTTTTGTAGACTTTGACATTTGCAGGATTATTATAAAAGACGATGGAACTTGCCGCAGTGAGATATTAATGATATGAATAAATAGACGAGACCCCTTTCAGTTTCAGTATTTGCAGTCTTTGTTGATACATGAACGTAATGAGGGAGAAGACTTGGATGGAAACCAATAAACATATGACAGTATTCTGTGAAATACTACAGTCTGCATAGAGATACTTTTAGCAGACGGTTAGTGAATATGGCTTTTCAAATAGAAGACCCCGACTGAATGAAATTACCAGAACTGAATACTGCCAAATGTTCAAAATTCCAGTGGTTGAAACTATAGTAAGCTTGTTCTGAAAATTGATGGATGGATGGATGGTTAAAATACAGTTAAATTAAGTGAACAATATAAATAAAAAATATGTATTTTTTATGGTTTATTAAAGCAAACATACACTGTATATATTATACGTACACATTTAGATGCTTGCTAAGATACATTTAGACACATGCACAAAGCAATAAAATGCAAATTATTGATGCAGGAATGCAACACAATGTGTAATGATAGTTGAAAAGCTTTCCCCATGGAGACCTCCCAAGAAACGTGGTTCATTATAATTTCTGCAGTTCGAACAGAGGACTGACCAGTATTGATTACGCTGTTTGCACTGTAGAGTAAAGCCAAGCAAAGCAATCACTGACAGCAGAGTGCAGTGCTGCACTCAGGTGATAAGGACAGTCTGTCAGAGAGGTTGCTGATGACCCCCTGTTTTTCCACACACTGCAAAGCTGAGATCCCTGTTCAGATCATTCACAAAGCAGCTGGCTGCTTCAGCCAGATAGAACACAGAGGTTACATCCCTAGAACCAATGGTTTTTAGCGCCTAAACCACACTACGGCTTCCAAACTTCAGCTCATCAAAAGCAGAACTTTTTGACTTGAAGAACTGTGACTTAAAGGTTATTTTAACTCTCAAGAAATGAAGTAAGACAATGGCTGAATCACCTAGTCAACAACTTGCTTATAGTGGCAGACTAGATGAAAAATTATAGGTATAATTATAAAATCTGGCTTGAAACCAGGCTCAAAGCATTTTTATTCCATATTGCCTTCAGTCTTTTATTTATACTTTTTAATTACTGTTATTTTAATTCTCATTTACTTTTTTAAAATTTCCATTTAATCATTGCTTTTATTTGATCTTTTTGTGTATAGCACTTTGAATGTCCTCTGTGTTTGAAAATGTACCATATAAATGAACTTGCCTTGCCTTGGCTAATTGCACTGCTATTGCCAAAAACACTATTAGGTTTGAATCTCATCATAATTGATACTAATTCACTAGCTTTCACTTACAATTTTGTAGTGCTTGTGGGGCAATACTGAGAGTGCTTTTATATTTTACTAATCATACATTTTAATTTATTACATCATTGTATGATTCATATTTGCCTGTTTTGCCAAGATCTTGGTGACTCTAATGAAAACATAAATATTAAACTTTAGAGGATGAGACAAGAATTAACGTTGTTCCATTAATTTGTGCTTGTCGTTTATTCCCCAAAGCTCCATACAAGAGAAACCATTAAGTTCTTGAGAATAAAGTTTTTCTCATTATTTGGCTCAGTGTTGCGTTTGAGTCCTGCGGTCATGAATCACTTAATTGTTGATGCATTTCATGTCGGGCTGAGGAATGACTATAAAGCAGAAGTGCAGCCTGTTCACCTTGCCACATGATTCCTCCTTCGATTACAGTGCGCTGTGCCAGCTGAACTCCCCGCAGCACCTGCCGACGACACCCTGCAGTGCCCACACCGCTGCTCCCTGGAATTGAAAGTACACGTCCCCAGATAGCTAGCCTGCTGCTGCTAGCAAACACATCGCCATAGGAAACCTGCCCGCTTCACTCATCATGTCTTACCCCAAAACAAATAACACTCATGGGTATCTGGTTGCCTGTTAGCAAAATCCTCTGTTAGGACTCAAATCTGATACTATTGGAGTTATAATTAACTGACATTAAAAATAATGATGTGACATGAAATAAGTTTTAGTCAATTAGTATAACCTGGACTGCATTTCTACATAATTATCGGTGCTGGTTTTATTTCCCTCATGGATATTTTATTACCACAAAATAAATAATTCTGTCCATAAGAATATTTAAAAGTAAATTAATTTGACGTTAAAATGTAGTGCTAGCAACTACATTCAGACACTGGTGGCGAAATCATATAGCACTGATGGACTTAGATAAATAGAAGTACATTTACACCCATCGCAAGAGAAATGTGACAAAGAGTTTTTGTCACATCTGAGACACATCCATATTAAACAAAGGCAAACGAGGCTTCTGACTGAATGGGAGATCTCTAAGGATTCACCTTGCAGTTATAAAACACACTGGACAGTATTATGTACACTAACAGGGAGCAGCAGCCTTAGTGACCATAAGATGGAGAGTCCAGACGAGCTGGACCAGCCCCTACTGAGTGACAAGAAGAACGAAACCTCCAGCGGTCGCGGGTTACTTAAGGTCATTATGGTTAAGGGCGAGGAAGCCAAGATGATCCCCACGCCGTCCTGGAGGAGGGACCGCGCTCCATCAGAGCTCCGTCAGCAGCAACTGCTGGACGCACGCTCTCTGCCGTGCGACACGGAGGCCCTCTATCCCGCTGGCCCCACCTGGGGGCTCACAGGCTCCACAGGACTACACAGGAATCACTGTATGGAGACAGCTTTTGTGGACATGGGTCCTGGGTCCACACTGGAAAGGAAACTGCTGGAGGATGCGAGGGATAACCACAGCATCGGCTACTGCACAGACGAGGAGGATCTGGTGCCATCTTTTGAGGTACAGCCCTCGCCCCCCACCACTATGGAGTCAGCTCTCACTAGTGATGGCCAAATGAAGCTTCGTGAACTATTTGCTGTATTTTTGACCCCACTAGATGGCGCTCTTGGTTTGCTTTGAGGCATCCTTTGAGCCCTTTTTTTGAACAGAGAGCACCATCTAGTGGGTTAAAAAAATACAGCAAATGGTTCATGATGCATCATTTTGTCCATAATTAGTTTCAGCCTCTGCCCTGCTCCATGGAGTTTGCATGTTCTCCCCGAATTTTCTTGGGGTTTCCTCTGGGTTCTTTGGTTTCCTCCCACAGTCCAAAAACATGCCAAGGTGAATCACAGTTACTGAATTGCCCATAGATGTGAATGGTGTGTGAGCGTGCCCTGTGATTGGTTGCCAGTCTGTCTTGGGTTATTCCCTGCCTTGTGCCCATAGTTTCCAGTACAGGCTCCAAATGCTTCTTGACCCAGCATAGGATAAGCTGGTATGGAAAATGGATGGATGGGTGGACACCTTGAGACACGGCTCTTAATCTGCTCCCAGCATGATCAGCTATAGATGTGAGGGTATTGGAACACACAGGGACAATGGGATGGGATGGAGGCATGTATGCTTAAAGGCGAATGCTCTAGCAAATCGGAAATCAAACCGCAGTATTTGTTATTAAGGGGAAGATCCAATACTCTGCAAAGTGTGTTCTTTTAGCTGACTGATCCTCTGGTAAGGGATATTACAGTGCTCCAGGAAATATGAGGGAAATTAACTATATGTGACAGGGTGTAAATCAAAAATGTAGGCACAGCAAGAAAATTTTTTAAAATGAACGGGATTAAAGGTGATTTAAAAGGTGCTTGGAAGTGCTTTGGTGTAAAATGTGATTGATGTATTAGTTGTGCCGTTTACCAAGGATAAGTAGGAGGCTCCGGAACAGAACTGGCTTTGCGGACGAGGAGCAGATGCCTGACTGCTGAATAAGTGCCTCCTTTGGACGGCAGGCTTTCCTGTTGGCAGTGGGACAGACAGAAATCGCCCGGGTTTCTGCTATCAAGACAATACCATTGCAAAAAATATCAAAATGGGTAGCTACAGTACAAGACAAAGCCCGAATTTAAAAGAGAAAATTATATAAATGTCACAATTCTTTTTGACAGAATATCTGTTACTAATTTAGCAAAGGAAAAACAGTAATACAGTATCGGTGCAGGAGGCAAACATGGCTTTAATAGCACACAGGAATAGGTGAGAAGGAAAATGGGGATTTGAGGGAAGGATAATTAGGGATGCATGTGGTGTCACTCGACTTCTGCGGGAGAAAAGCGGAGACCTGATGTGTTGACTTTAAGTGTATTAAAGACTTTAGAAAGCGACTGAGTTGGAGGAAGGAGGACTAATATGTTTTCCTAGCTTCATCCCTTCAGGGATTATCCCGCATGAGATAATGGCATAGGAAGCGCATGTTGACACTCTCAGCTGCAGAATCGCTGCATATGAGGACAGTTTTAAGCGCTGCTGCATTAGGATTCAGGGGGAAGAACGTCTCATTAGTTCCTGTGCCTGCTGATGTGATATTTATACTGAGTCGGCACTGGTGTTATTTTTATGTGCAAGTTCATTTTTACAAATAGCTATCAACACATTTAAAAGGAATATTAATGATGAATAACAAACAAACAAATGTTCTTAAATGGTCATTAATATATGCAGTGCAATGGGTAAAGCCAAAAAGGACTCGTATCCCGTGAAATAAAAAATTATTGCCAAACACATCCATAAAAGCTCTAATATCTTGTTTCAGTTTCCATTAATGGTGACTGACACTGTCCTGCTGTCTCATGCTCTTTGTTGCTGTTGAGCCCATTGGAGGGAGTCCAGTATGGCTTAATCCTCATGCTTGTCGTTATTATTAGTATCATGCCTTGCATAAGCCTAGGAAAAGAAAACACAGTCAGTAGGTAACTGACCAGGACTAACCAGGACCGGCTGGACACTGAGGATTAAAACACATTCCTGGCATTTCTGCTTGTTACGTAGATCTGGAGTTTATACTGAATCATCAATTTTCAAATTAATGTAGTAGTGATGGCCAAATGAAGCTTTATGAACCATTTGTTTATTTTCTGACCTCATTAGATGGTGCTCTCTGCTCAAGAGGGGGCTCAATGCATGCATCAAAGCAACCCAAGACCGCCATCTAGTGGGGTCAAAAAATACAGCAAATGGTTCATGAAACTTTATTTAGCCATCACTACATGAATGCATAATTGACCTGTAGTGGTATGCATATCTTTACTTATTATTAACCTGTAACAGGCCAGAAGTTCATCATTCTCTAACTCAAAATCTCCTTATATTTCTGTGAACATTAGTTACCCTGTTATGGACTAGCTTTGCCTACTCACCTGATGTTTTATGCTCCCAAGACTGGCTGCATATCACAGTGAATGAAACTGGACAACGGATTATTCAATAATCAGCAGTAGTAAAAGCAATAATGAGAATGACACTGAATACTTTCCTGTGAATGTATTCTATATTGTATTAGATGGCAATGCAAAAGTATAGGTTATACAGTGCTCACAGAAAGTCTCACATTACAAACAGCCAGTAGTTTTAAGTAAAACAGTAGTGATAAACTGAAACCCAAATAAGAGTTCTAAAAGAGCTGTTCTGATTGAAAAAGTTTATTAACAAGCAGTGCCACTGGTTGTTTTTAAACAGTGACACGTTTACAATAACATTAAATACCAAATTTGTGTGTTTAGTGTCCATTTGGGAACCAGTGACTACAATTGCAATTAATGGCAATATGGCAAAAGCAAAATAGAATGAATAAGTCAAAAAAAGACACTTAATAAAAAGAAAATGTCTGTGGAAGATATGTGCAGATATGTTAAACATTGCATCTCATTGGAATTATGTCATGAAACCAATAAATTTGCATAGTTTTTACAGAATGAAGACTTTCTGTGAATGCTGTATAAGTTGATAACTGGGCAATATCCATCTATTGTCTTTACCGCTCATCTACTACAAGGACAAGCTGATCCTGGAGGGTGTCCTAGGCAGCAGAGAACAGAGTGCTGGGGACACCCTGACCCCGCCAGTACATTGCGGGGCACACAGTCACACACTGTGAGAGACTTAGAGACACGACTTCACCTAGCTGCACGTTTACTGGCTGCTGGAGGAAAACGGACAAAATCCATACCGATGAACAACACACAGGATGTACGCACACACATTTGGGGACCAGATTTACACGCAGAATGTACACGCACACAGTCGGGGACCAGATTTACACGCAGAATGTACCCGCACACAGTCGGTGACCAGATTTACACGCAGGCCAATATCACAGTAACATCAGTGTGCTTTCCATGGCTGCAGGCCAATATAACAGTAACATCAGTGTGCTTTCCATGGCTGCAGGCCAATATCACAGTAACATCAGTGTGCTTTCCATGGCTGCAGCATCTACCTATTGTCTTTTGTAACCATTTTACCAGCCATAGTTTGAATAATTCCTACAATAGCGCACATCCATCACTGGCGTGGCCGGTTCTAACGCACTTTAATGACCATCTGGAGCTGCTGAAATCATGCTGAAGACATGAACCTTAACCCCCAGCAAACCCCCCCCCCCCCACACTTTTGCCTCAGCAGGAGTCCTCCAGTGATGACTACAGCGATACAGAGACTGAAAGCAGCTTCTCCCTCGTGATCCCTCAGGATTACCTGGGTCTGGCCGTCTTCGCCATGCTCTGCTGCTTTTGGCCACTAGGGATCGCTGCTTTCTACCTTTCGCAGAAGGTAAATGACGACGATCCGGGATCGCAAAGATCCGGCACCGTTATCGTAATGACAGAACTAATCTAATAAACGACAACAGTAAAGGCAACTCAGCGCCTGCACGATTTATTTATTTTTTATCAGTTTTTATTATGAAGTCCACAACAATAACATAATATACCCAATCATTTGTCATAAAAATCACTATAGAAATGGTGGCAGTAATAGCTGCCAAGTTGTCAATAAACAGAAAAAAAAACAAGTGAATCAGAAAAAAAAATAGTTTGTATAAATTCCAGATTCTTTGGCTATGTGTGTTTTGGTAACTCATTCGGGTAAGTATTAACTCTGTAAAAAGATGAAATGTTTCTGGTGATATTTACCATTATTATTGCCCTGTTGCTTTTTTTCTCTCCGACTGGCCACTTTCCAAAACGGCTTCCCTGCTCAGACAAACAAAGCCTCGGCGCAGGGGGATTTCCAGAGCGCCAGCTTGGCGTCTCGTCAGGCGTTCTGGCTGGCCGTGCTGTCCATCATCTTCGGCATCATCACATACGTCTGTGCTGTCGCCGCCCTCGTCTCCTACCTGTCAGGAAAGCCCCCTTAAGACACACATTCCAGCCCTACTTCTTACTTCTCAACACACGAAAACCTGTAAATATACAAATACCCTCCGATCCAAGACACTCATTTTATCTGGACGCCAGAAGCCCCCAAAGGAGTGGACTGAAAGGCATGCCAAGTCTAAGTCTCACAATACAAAGGATTGATATTTATGGCTTACATTTAACTGGACCAAAGGTTTTCCTCTAAAACAGTAATAAAAAGTTGTAGTGTAACCTGTTATTCACTCATCTCCTTGCAGAAAACTGCAGATAATGTCATGCTGTTATGACAATAATGAGTCATAATGTAGGTCAGTAATGTGACTGACATGTAGGTCGGTATTTTAAGGATTTGTACCCGTGTCTGGAAGGTTGCGAGGTTGAATCCTTGCTTTCATACCTGTGTGTCAGTATCTCTCAATTAGAGCATGCTGGGATATGAACCAACTGCCCAGTTTTGTGGACGAATAAACAACCATTGTTCTATTCTAATAATGCACATATAAATGCTGTATCATCCCATTAACCTACATTATTATGAAGTGGAAAAGAAATAAGGTGGTTGAGTAAAAATACCTGACAATGAACATCTGGATATTGCAGAACGTCACAAAAGACAGACAGCAGAGAAGGCTGCTTAATTTGCGTAGCTTAATCCGTCTCAGTCAGACACAGGACCATCCTCAGTCAGGTGAGCTGAACACACTGCCTGATCACAAGCAAATGGGTGTATAGCTGTAGCGTTACTCTACAGCCTCTCGCTCCTGCCCTGCGATGAACTTCGACAGAGTGGAAGCGTCCCACAGACAACGGGCAACCTGCGATGCTGTACAGTGCTGCGTTGTGAATAACAAGCCAAATAGTCATATGCTAATTAGAGAGCTGGTTTCCAATCCAGAGTAGTGCTGTATGGTCAGTTTTCACATCTTTTCTTAAATTATGTGGTTGGATACTCAAAATGCAATATATTGAGAGCCCATGCTGAGAGAGAGTGCACAGGCCACTTGACAATTGTGGTTATTATTCACAAACACAAAGGAAGCCAATTCTGTCTCTCTTGCTTCCATGTGCCCCAGTGGGAGACAGTTGGTTTCCCAAAATGGAAACCAGTTTGCACAGTGCTTAGGGCTGGTGGATACCACCCCCTCTCTATCTCCCATGAGCAAAACGTACACATCCATTCGTGGTTGTGCACGCTCACTTGCAAACCCACTTCTGACCCAATTTCAGGATAAATTATTCCAGTTACTGTAACAATGAGCCCCCCCCACCCCCATTTTATTCTGCATTGCCATCTTAGGATGTGATAACTGCCAGCAGGCTTCCTCTGTGTTACCATGGCGTCCTACAGAGCCTCCGTTCTGCTCCATCAGTGCTCAAGGCACTTCAGTGCACGGTGACGGGGAAAGCAAGGAACATTCCTGCTGGATGCATCGGTGGGTAAAAAAACTTCACCAGTCCACAGGGGGCTGAGCGGTTTGAGGAATATGCGCGGAAAAAGTGCAGCAAATACCATGAATGTTGAATTCCTTTCAAAAATGAGGCATAGAGGAAGAGAAAGAATTACAACTGAAAGAGAGGAAGAGAAAGAATTACAACTGAAAGGGAGGAAGAGAAAGAATTACAACTGAAAGAGAGGAAGAGAAAGAATTACAACTGAAAGAGAGGAAGAGAAAGAATTTGATTTCCTTGTTTCTTGCCAATGATTTATATTCATATTTGGAAAACTAGCAACCTAATAAGCAGAATTGGTTTCAGATTTCATCTTTTTCATTCATCGATATTGTTTTTTCTATGATATATAATTTTTTTCTATAATATATAAATCGTCTATGATATATATTCTATAGTATAGAACTGCACATGCCAAATATTTTTGTGGTAAATACTTAATATTGAGATATTATCTTAAAATGTGAATGTGTTTTTAACAAAGAGAACTGTAGCAGTCTCTACTTTTCTGTTACTTCAAAAATTCAGTACTAATAAAAAGTACTAATTACTAATTAAAAGTACTAAAAGTACTAATTATTGATGCAACTTGAAAAACTAGGCACACAAACTTCTGTGTAAATATAACATAATGCATGGCTACTGTGTAAAAATCACGACTAACAACTGAAAGATACCAAAGGCAAAATGTATCTAATAAAGTATGTTTGTATGAGTATGAGAAATGGTAAAAAGCCTGGGAGAATCGTAAAAGATCATCTCCACCTGAAAAGAGTGCCTGGATGCTCTGTCTGATGAATACAAACGACATCATAATTCAGTCCAATTCAATTTATTTTTACATAGTATCTTTCACAACAAAGTCGCCTCGAGGGTGTGTTTCATACATTCCTGCCTCATTTATACAAAATAATCACAAAAACAGGGAAGGCAAAGACATGAAAGAAAGTCAGATGACAACAGAGGAGAGGAACCACATACTCTAAGTTCTAAAATTATCTTATAAATTCATACCGATAAATAACTAGCACACCTCCAAACCCAGCATTTGCCACATATGGCACCCAGTTGCCTCTCCTTTATAAACTGGTTTGTTGTCCTGAAAAGGGCCATTGCAGGTGCTGGGTCTCCATGCAGACCTTGGCCCTGCTCTGAGCTACAGGATGAGCAAGTGAACTTTCTGGATGGGCTGGAGTTCAAAAGGCGGGGGGAAGGGCTAAGTTTGTGACAGAAGAAACATTGCTGACCATACAAACATCCATGTGCAATGACACTCCCCAATTAAACTATTAAAAATGCATTTAAAGGCCACACGTGGGTAACACAGGGTCACATCAGACTGATTAAAAATGCATTTCTGAATCACTCTGAATACCTGTAAGACACCATTAAACCTGTAAGACACCATTAAACTACTTATGTGTCTGACAAAGATATTCCCATCTATCTGTCCACCTTCACACTGGGGTCACCGGGGGCCTTGAACCTATCGGGGGCAGCACAAGGCAAGAACACATCATGCGTAGGAGGTCAGCCGGTATCAGGACGGGCACACAGACACAGAGACACGCAATCATGCAATATGAACATTTTAGCGAAATTGGACTGTGGGAGGAAAGTGGAGTAAACTGATGCAACACAGGGTGAACATACAAACTCCATATGCACAGAGTAGAGACGGGATCTGAACCCAACAGCTCACCAGGGAAGTAGGGGGGTTTGCCCGCTGTGATGCAATGATCAGGTCCTTGTTGATGTACAATAATATACATCTACCCCACCAGCGGACCCCAAAGCCTGCACCAAAACGTACTCTGCTATGAACAGTCCGATGACCCCATCTTGTGGTGAGTTACCTTTTTGCAATTTCAAAATTCATTCTTCAACTTTATGTACTGATAGGGATCTAACAAACGGCACATTACCGCTCCGTGAAAATTTGATCAGTGCTATGTTTAGCGATCCATTTCATAGGCAGTGATTTTCTCTTCATACGTTCCTGCATAAATTCAGGGGTACGTACTGACATCTAGTCTCAGTTTTGTCCTCTCTTACCACAAGCAGTAACTCGTAATTTATTTGCTTATTTTAAGAAGTTTGCGTGTGGTGTTCATACTGTGACATTAGTAGTAACACGTTTATTGCCACTGGAACATAAATGACACATTATTTTAAGTGTTTGATCTTACAATGTATTTATGTATTAAACGGCATTTGATAATAATATGGAACTACAAATATATCACAGACATAATGGTAACTAACGTGACCATGACAATTGATTTAATAAGGCATAAATCTTTGCTCCCACCCCCATCGAACGTAAAGAGAATAAGCAGTTGGAAATTGGATGGATTAATGGATGGATGGATGGATGGATGGAAGGACGACACTTCACCATTCATCAGAAGTGCATTCGTGGACCAGGAAGGGACACACGAAGTCTATAGATATATAGGCTGGGTATTGAAAGAGCCGCAGGACGTGTCCACACACGCGTATATGTAAGACAAAATATTCCAGGAGGGAAAGCAGGTTGTAAAACCTGTCTGAGATAAAAGGCCCGTGGTTTCAGACCACCCAGTCAGTACAAGAAGTCCGCATGACATGTGATGCGCCGACGGGGGTAGACTGAGCGAATATGGCGGCTGTCGGAGGTTTGCGGAGGCTGTACAAAAGCGGGATCGGGGCGCTCTGCCGCCGCAAAGGCTCCCTGTCCGTCGGACTCAGTCACTATCGGGCTTTCACACTCCATGTGAGTATGACGCCACCATATTTGTATTTTTCCACGTTCGCGGTCGTATCACCTTCAGTACACCTTTTTTTTTCTGCGACTGTCGGTGTAATTCAATATGTAACACGAAGGCGGAATTACATTGTTTCGCGTTAGTGTTAATAACCGGTCGCACCGTATGTAAGAGTGTAATCAGTCATATAAAGAAAAATGTGACATTCGTCGGTTTTAAATGTTTAACACGTTTACAGGTTTTATTTTGAAATCGGATATCTAGGTGTTTCACCATTTCAGTGTGTAAATGAAAGGTGGTGAATGAATCCGTGCGGGCTGATCGGCGCATAGGACTATATTGATATTATATTTACATATTATCTAGATAATGTTCGTATGATTTGTTTACAGAGATTTCTTTGCTCCTGTATTTCTCTGCTTTCTGATTGGTCAGCGTCAGGGGCGGGGACGAATGTTTGGAAATAAAACAAGGTCACTGATCTCTGAATCAGGTGTCTCTGCATTTGACTCCCCTCCGCACCTCTTAGAGCTCATGTTCTGTTCCTATATCTGCACACAAAACGCCTAAATGTAATTCCATTCACCGCGATCTACTATCTCACATTATCTCACTTTTGTCATTGGGGCTCTACCCTCAAGGCTAAATGTACCTTTTAAGGTACAGAAGTGGACTCTGAGGAACATTTCTGTACCATTTAGGGTACATTAATTTTGTTTGTACCTTGGGGATGTTTTTCAGAGTCCATTTCTGTACCTTAAATTATACTAAAAGGTACATTTACCTACAGCTATAGGGCACAATTGACAGACCCTTGAGGGTACAGCCCCAGCGACAAGCAAAGGCACAAATTGGTATTCTTTAATTTCTGACAGTGCAATCAGTAACAAGAAAGTGGAACGTGAAATTAAAAAGAAAAAATAGTAGATGGATATTACCGTGAAAACTTCATCTGAATAGTGGACATGTAACAAAAGTGATCGATAAAGGTATAGAATAGAATAGAATGTCTTTTATTGTCATTGCACAGAAGTACACTGAAATTTAGTGAATGAATGAATGATCTGCTCTGTGTTGTCCCAGGGGGTCCGACATCAGCAGCCCTTTGACTCTCTGGAGGAGAAGCCACAGTTCCCTGGAGCTTCAGCCGAGTTCGTCGATCGCCTTGAGTTCATTCAGCCCAATGTGATCTCTGGCATCCCCGTGTACAGGGTGATGGACAGACAGGGTCAAATTATCAACCAGGCCGAGGACCCCAAGGTATCACACCAAGCCCAAAGTAGGGTGCACCCAGTAGTGCCTGCGGTATATTTTGATTGCTGTAGCCATCGGGTGCCTGATATATTTATCTTGGTGGCCAGGCCACACTGTGTCTCTTCTATGGTCAAACTTGGAAAATAAAATAATACATATTTCGTTCATTTTGATTTTGGGTGGGAACAGGGGGTGGCCGCGTCTTCATTAGGGTTGACCTTGGCCATCCCTACCCATGCCTTAGATCCGCCCCTGGGTGTAACATGTTGATTTCTCCATCCTCATCTGTTGGTCGGTTGTCCACTCAATCGTCTCATTTCCATCCCTGTATTCTCGCTCTCAGCTCTCGAAAGAGATGGTGCTGAACTTCTATAAAAAGATGACACTCCTGAACACAATGGACCGCATTCTGTATGAGTCTCAGAGACAGGTGAGAGCCGGATCTCCTGGGAGGTGTTAAGGGACATACGAAACGCTGCGCGGTGATGCCGGCGGTGATGCCGGCGGTGACGGTGCGCTGGTGAATTACAGGGCCGCATCTCGTTCTACATGACAAACTACGGTGAGGAGGGCACTCACGTCGGCAGCGCTGCAGCTCTCGAGCCTAACGACATCATCTTTGGCCAGTACAGAGAAGCAGGTATAGTGCATGGGCATTTTTCCTGTGTCTACACTGTCACTGGTACATTTTTGTTCCCTGACGTACAAACAACAACAACAATAATGTACCCAATGGTACAAAATATACCTCAGAGTCTATTGCAGCACCTATAATGGTACATTTATCTACAGATATGGTACAATTAATCACAAAAACTTCTAAAATTCTACAGTTGGCAGACCCTTGAGGGTACAGACCCAGTGACAAGTGTTTGTACCCTCTAAGATACAAACTGGTACTTTTTTTCTGATAGTACATGGGACAGTTCAGTTGGTGTTTTGGAGGGCTTTGAAGTAGATAGATAGATAGATAGATAGATAGATAGATAGATAGAGTGAGACTACTTTTCAATTAACTTTTTAACTCAGAACAGCTGTTTTACATTCTGTTATGTAGCTTTCAGTTTATTACTACTTGAAATGAATGTTTTACTCATAACTACTGGTTGCTTTAAGTAATGATTTCTGTTATAAAACATTTGCAATATTTTTACTGAATTAAGCAAGCGTCTCAAGACTTTGTGTGAGCACTGTTCAGACATGCGTGCATACTTACATGCGTGCATACTTACATACTACATTACTACCTGGAATTGCTCATCACGATATATTTCTGCTGTCTGGCCCCCATCCTATAAGCAGCAGGCTAATTGGTGACCTGTTCGCTTTAGCTGTTACCAGCCATTCGGATCATCAGTTGTCCTAAACTCTGACGGTTCCCTGTAGGTGTGCTGATGTACCGCGGCTTCCCCCTGGACCTCTTCATGGCGCAGTGTTACGCCAACGCTGACGATCTGGGCAAAGGCCGCCAGATGCCTGTGCATTATGGCAGCAAAGACCACAACTTTGTCACCATCTCGTCACCTCTGGCCACCCAGATCCCCCAAGGTCAGCTCCTGAATCTGTTCGTTCTTCCTCCACTGCCTGTTTCCATGTCCTGAGGACGTCCAACTACTGACTCCTTGCACGGTTCTTACGTGTCTCCCCCCCTTCTTTTTTAGCGGCGGGGGCAGCCTACGCTGTGAAGAGAGAGAACTCCAACCGTGTTGTCATCTGTTACTTTGGAGAGGGGGCGGCAAGTGAGGGAGACGCCCACGCTGGCTTCAACTTCTCCGCCACCTTGGAGTGCCCCATCATCTTCTTCTGCCGCAACAATGGCTACGCCATCTCCACCCCCACCAATGAGCAGTACCGGGGCGACGGCATTGGTGAGCCACGCTGCCCCTTCCTTTCATCCTAGACTGAGCGTCTTGTGCGTGTCGTACGCCACTATTCCACTGCCAACAAGAACTGAGCCGAACCCAAACCGTACCCAAGACGTTACCATGCTGACACGGCCCCGCTAGCAGGGCTGAAAGCATGACCAAATCAAGATAATCGCCACCCTCTGACTGGTTGAAATGCACGGAGATACCAGTGTTCAGCACTTGGATTATCTGAAGTAAAAAAGGGTATACTCCTATATATTATTAGTAGTATCACACATTGCAATGAACTGGTGCATTCCCGAAAACTCAGAACTTGAAAATTTCCAACGTCCTACTTAAAAATGTACTACAGCTGAATGGAATGGGCTCGTAATGCAAATTTACGCAAGCGAATGCTGATTCCGATAGCGTTTCATACTAACACAACATGGCAATTCTCACAGATGTGCTAGAATATTGGAAAATTAGCACATAGTAAATTATGATGTACCCTCTTCAGTTTTTACGTCACTGACTCTCCAAACCCAGCGACTCTTTTACCGGGCCGATCCTTCTGCAGTGGAAAACCGAAGCGAGCTGGAACCGCGATGTAACTAGCTCTCTTCCCACTACGGCTCGTGTTTGACTCGGTTTCTGTATGCCAGTGGAATAGCACCAGTAGGTGAGCTGTGGCCTTCGATTTGTATCGCTGTAGCTGCCCGGGGCCCAGGATACGGCATGATGTCCATCCGTGTCGATGGCAATGACGTGTTTGCCGTGTACAATGCCACGAAGGAGGCTCGCCGCAGGGCCGTCGCAGAGAACCAGCCCTTCCTCATCGAAGCCATGACTTACAGGTACCTGCCTACCACATGCATGGATTCATATACAGCAAAAGATGCATTAAACGCATTTTTTTGAGAAAGGATTGTAGCTGCTGTAAATAAACTTTGTATTTGTGCAGCGGCTTTTAGATGAATATTAAAAGCGTCATAAAAAATCATTAAATCAAGCAGACAAGTTAAGCTCAATTTGGTCTTCACATCCAAAATCATGACTGGTCAAAATGAACAGATGGATGAATAGTAAATACCTTGTCTTTAAACTTTAAGGGATGCCCAAATGAAGCTTCATGAACCACTTGCTGTATTTTTGACCCCACTAGATGGTGCTTTCTTTTCAAAAGAGGGTAAATACAAGTGGTTTATGAAACTTCATTTAGCTGTCATGATTTTTTGACTTCACTAAATGGTACTCTTGGTTTACTTTAGGGAATGTTTTCAGTCCTTTTTTTGAACAGAGAGCACCATATGCAGGGGTTAGAATATACAGCAAGTGGTTCATGAAGCTTCATTCGGCCATCACTACCATTAAGCTCTCAGCCGTAACTGAGTACCCCCCCCCTCCCCGTTCACTGGCAGGATCGGCCATCACAGCACCAGTGACGACAGCTCAGCCTACCGATCGGTGGATGAGGTCAACTACTGGGACAAGCAGGACCACCCAATTTCACGGCTGCGCCACTACATGACGGCACACGGCTGGTGGGGTGAGGAGGAGGAGAAGGCCTGGAGGAAGCAGTCGCGCAAGCATGTCATGGAGGCCTTCGAGAGGGCCGAGAAGCGACACAAGCCGCGCCTGGACCTCCTCTTCTCCGACGTGTACCAGGAGATGATCCCCAAGCTAGAGAAGCAGAAGGAGGCCATGTGGAATCACCTGAAGCATTACAAAG
Source organism: Mormyrops boulengeri (assembly GCA_026781065.1). Classification (NCBI taxonomy): domain Eukaryota; kingdom Metazoa; phylum Chordata; class Actinopteri; order Osteoglossiformes; family Mormyridae; genus Mormyrops; species Mormyrops boulengeri. The sequence goes on along the minus strand of JAODLD010000044.1, from coordinate 8,335,972 downwards.
AGCAGTACCCTCTAGACCTCTACGATAAGTAACTCTGCCTCGTGGGTGATGTGAGGCCAGATGGGGGTCACATGGATGAAGGGAAGAGTATAGAGATGATACATGTTACAAGAATGTTACAAGAAATCAAGGTTACCTATAGCACTATTTATAAACATATGGAATATTTTTATATTCATGATGTATTGGTTTGTGTATGCACAGGGAGTGTTGAAAATATTCTGATCTGGTAAATTGAAGGCTCCTGTCACCCACTGCTTAATAATGCCTAGTTGCTTCCTCTTAACATTTAGTTTGGCGAGCTGGTAGCTAAACTAGGATCCGTAGCAGTCACCGGTTGATCAATACGTGCAAATGTATTTATACGCTGTGGTTTGGTTTTGATCCTCATTTGAAATGTCATCCGATTTTAATGTGACATTAGATAGCGCACAACACCTATGATCGGGGAAAGTAAAATTAAAAATTAAAAATATATATTTAATAATAAAAACATTTTACTGATGGAGTACTGTTGTTCTATATGCACATTCCTCATGGTAGCATACGATTTTTGAGCATGCTGTTACAGTAATGTGAAATTCAGCTGGAAACTGTGAATTTACCCAGGAAGTGGATGTTATTAGTAGCTGTTGTTTTATAGATGATATTACATAAATTATTGCTGTTACTTTTATTGTTGTCGATTAAAAAGAAAGTTGTTTAGAATGTTTAACTATGTTGATTTTTTTTGGTGGGTGTGTTAATTTTGTTAATTTGATGAGTGTAAAACATTTCTAAATCTTGATTTAATAATCACTGCACATCATTTTTATTTATTGCACTGCTGTTCCTGTTAATTGTTTTTGGATTAAAAACAGAGTTATTAACAAAGTTATTGAAATTCTATATTTTTTTCTGTTTTTGCAACGTTTTACGGGAGGTTGTTAATCTTAACCTAAGGTTTGATTGTAGAATGCAATAAACAAGTAATGAGCAATTTTTTTAGTCTGCGTGAGGGAAGAAAAATGAAGCCGGGCAGGAGAAGCGAACCGGCGCGACATTGCAGTTAAAAAGATCGATTACGTCATGGGAGGCAATCCGTGTCAGGAGGGCAGATTTGAGCCCAACCCCCGTGCAGTGACAGCTATTCAGATACATACGGCAACGAGCAAAGACGTTTGGCAAAGTCTTCATTGCCGACAGTCTTATCTTTCCTTTCTGGAGTGAAGACAAAGAGCAGCAAAAAAGTAAGTAAACACAAATTGCCTCTACTGCGCCAAGGTCATTCGTTTTATTTTTTGTATAATTATTATATCTTATGACACACTTTGAGTCTTATACTGTGAGTTTTTCGTTTACTCGTTTAAAAACATTATTATTTGATGGAGTTTCTTAACCATGCAATGCGAATCCTAGAATCACCCTTTTGCACCTACCGTCCAAACGTCTTAATCACGTCAGTGCAAGTAACTGCAACTATAGGTAAATAAAGATTAAAAGATATACAAATTAACTTAATAAATATAAACACTTGTTAATATTTTAACGTTTCAGCCTATACTGCGGTGAAATATTTGTGCTAATTATCGCTTATTATGATGATTAAAAGTTTTCAAGTCTTCAGGTAAATGCATTCAGTGTAAAGTATTTCATTGCGTATAACGCAAGTTTCCATATTATCTGAGAATCTTGTACTACCAGTCTGATAGGATTGCGACGTGCGCCGTTAACAATAACCTAATTAACACAATTATATGACACATATCATGGTATATATTGCAAAAGCACTAAAAACATGTACCGTGAGGTTTTCTTAAAGAATGTCTTGGTTTTCTAATCGCCAGCCAAGCTTCACATTAGTTATTAACCGACGTATGTACACTGTAAGAAAAACCCAATTACTTGTAACTGGGGCTGTACTCTCAAGAATCTCTCAACTGTTCCCTAGCTGTAGGTAGATATACCTTATAGTCTAATTTAGGGTACAGGAATGGACCATTGGAGGTACATTAATGTTGTTTGTACTTTGGGGTACAAAACTGTACCGGGGCTTTTTTTCTAACAGTGTATTCAGAAATTTCCGGTAAGAAATTTTAGAAGAAGATTTTAAAATGAACTTGAGGAAGCACTTCTTCACACAGCGTGTAGCTGGAGTATGGAATAGTCTTCCTGCTAGTGTA
>JAODLD010000044.1:8286866-8314223 GCA_026781065.1 Mormyrops boulengeri | reverse complement strand
ATAAACTGACTAGTGGCAAAGCTCCTTACAATTACCCACTGCAATAGTTCACAGTTACTAATATAATTTACAATATGCTACCTAAAAAGTTACATTATGATGTAAAGTCATGCCAGCATTAATAAGACTGTCACAGAGCAGGGCCCTCCTCCTCTGGGCTGGAGACCAGCCGGGATCGCGGCAGCCTAACGACGGGCTTTGCTGCTCGCTGGCCAAGCATCTGCAGTCAGTTAAAGGCAGAATTGAGGGCGAGGCGCCTCTTTAATCCTAATTCAAAGATGGATTTTAACTTCGGGACGGGTTTTCCCCTCCTAGCCTTCCGCCAAAACAAGCTGCGTCAATAAAGTATCCGAGGCCAGGCGAGGCGAACGGCGGCGGGCAGCGCTCTCACCCGAACAGCGTCCCGAAAAACGACTGCGAAGACTTCAGCTTCTTCTCCGCTTCGGCCATGAGGGCCAGCGCCTCCTTCTCCTTTCCCGAGTTATCCATGGCGTTTGGCCGGTTGCAGCGCACTGTGGCCGAGAAGCATCGACGTCCCCCGGGATCTGAGGTCCGGGGCTTTGACACATCAGTCCGCGAGCGGAACGACGTAGCGCCCAGGTCACGCGAGTGCAGGAGTAAGGGACATGCGCGAAAGACACCACCCTCTACAGCCCGTCAACACTGCTGCCCTGACCCGCTACCTGTACCAGACGTCAAATAAACCAGGCTTTATATATCTACTGCGTGCATAAATTATGCTCCACGACATTAATAACATTTAATTTCTTTATCGCGGACGGTTTATGTGGAGTGCAAATTGTGTCGATATTAGTCAGCCATTTCATTTCTGTTGGAATGCAGTTAAATGTTTTTAGTAGGATTTAATATGTTTGCCTCCGTCGAAGTCGTTTGATATAATACAGATCTTTGGGATAGTTTAGGTAGCATAGGTGAATTTGCCTCGCAACACAGCAGTCTTACTACCCCCGACTTCTTCGTGTTTTAATTACGTGTCACACTTCTGAGCATAGCCCTGGACCCGACCTAATCATTTCCAGTTGAAAGGTCATTGCATGCGGCGATGTAGATAGGGCTTTATTGTTTGGTTTGTTTTAAATACGCTAGTTTTTGCATCCCCTTACATTACTTTTCATTATTTAATTCACTCGAAGATGATGACTTTCGATGGATCTTTTGATCGCCATGAGAAAGAAAAATCTCCGAACTGACCTAGCCAGTATGCTAGCGCGGACTATTTAGAGAAACAAATATAGATGAAGTATATTGCAGTTAGTACGAGAACCGTGTCAAGGAAGGCGAGTAAATACAATTTATGGTAGTAAGGTGAATATTGCACAGTGATAGTACATAAAACAATTGACTTATTAAGGTAGGTAACCACCCAGTTTGTCATGCATTTTCCCCTAGGGCCGTGTGTGCAGTTTTTTTCTTAACTTGTGTTTCTGTCAATGGACCCTGTGAAATAAAAGGTTGCACACATACAGAACTGGTGCTCAGAATCATAAAGCCCAAAAGATAAATACATTAAGACCTTGGAAGGAAATCAGGTACAAACGGTTCACCGGAAAGACCCGCGGTTGAGTCTGACCCAAATAAATATTAGCGTATTTGTACATCATACTATTTCTACTAATAATAATATAAATAGTTATATATTACTGCAAGTTATGAAACGCAACCTGATTCTTTTATTGCTAAATTATTATTCCGCTATATCAGATTCTTTATTGCAATATTCTTTAACAAATCAATGTGTAATGATGGTAAAAGAAGTTTCTGTCTATTTTAATAAATGAGAGAAACGAAAAATTAAAAATCCATTTTGAATCGTGGATCTTGGCTGATAAACTCATTCAGTTTTAAATGCATCTGTTCATTCTCCAGCTGGTGGTGTCCCCTCCTCCTCCATCACCCATGAATTTCCCAGCATACTCGCTGTCCAGCAGTCACGGCCCAGGCTTGAAGAGGCGGGGTGACAGGGCAACAGGGGGAGTGGGACGTCCAGTTTATTGCGCCGCAGTTGATCGGCGCAAGTCCAAAGTATGGAATTATTACACACAGCTGAGTGAGACTCATGTGGAGTGCAATGTCTGCAAGAAGCAGTTGTCGTTCCACAACAGCACCACTACGATGAGGGAACACCTCGTCCGTAAACACAGTATCCGAGATAACGGCCCTGTGCCCACTAACACGATGGTAGCCTCTGTCTCGGGGACACTCCTGCCACCAGTGCCACAGTCAAATTTCCCCACCAACAACACTATAACGCCCAGCACAGGCTCTACATGTGTGCTCCAGCCGGTGGTTTCGCTGGTGGTGAAAGAGGAGATCCAGGATGCTGATGTTTTGCCTGAGTCTGGGGATGCCAAACGGGCACGGACCACATGTGTCGCCAACGGCGCCGGAGGCTGTGCCTCAAACATCTCTAGCCAAGATCAAGATGCGGCTCAGCCCTCGCACTCTGGATTTGTGCAGCCCGAGAACAGCGGTACCGGCCAGAGTTTTGCGAACAGCGACAGCAGTGCCAGTGCTTGCAGCAGCAAGCGAGCCAGTCTCTTGACCGAGCTCATCCTGGAGATGGTTTTCCGAGACCTGCAGCCACTCTCCGTTGTGGAGGAGAGAGGTTTCCGGCTGCTTTTAGGTTGCTTAGAGCCGCACTATCATGTGCCTTCGCCAACTCAGCTCGGTAGCCTGCTTTGGCACCGCTACCATGTCCTTAAACAGCACCTGAAGCACCATTTGCAGGCCAGCTTAGCGCCTCGTTGCCTGGCGCTGTGTACCGAACGCTGGCGCTCGGTGGCGGGCTGTGGGGTGGGAGGTGGAGGGCAGCTATACTCTACTGTAAGTGCGCATTTTGTTGACAAGGACTGGCGTTTAGCCCGCTGTGTGCTAGAGACCCGTCCGATGCCAGAGTTTGAGGAAGAGGCTGCCACACGAGGAGATGCCCAGCTCATGGACACGCTAAGGGAAGTGTTGTCTGAATTCCGCCTCCCGGAAAGCTTTGTCTTCTGCGTGGTCCATGACACACCTTGGGCCTCTGAAGTGGGCCAGCCAGGACTTGCCCAAGGCACTCGGAAACAGCAGGACAAACAGTCGGAGACTGCACATAATTTCATTCGTCCCAGTCAAGCTGGCGCTCAGAATCTGCCCATGGGCTGGGTTGCACTCCACTGTGCGGGAGAATCTCTTAAGCTGTGCGTTCAGGAGGGTCTCAGAGAGGAGCCGGTGAGGCAGGCACTGGGAGCGGCCCGCAGGATCATCTCGCACTTCCAGCATGACGTGCACGCCGCTGCTGCTTTGAGCCATAAAGCAGAGGCTGCGAACAAGGCTGGAGCACAGCTGCTGCTGGATGATCCAGGACGATGGGCCACAGCCATTGACATGTGTGAGAGCCTTTTGGAGCTGAAGTGGGTGGTGAGCTCAGTTCTGGAGGAGCAAAAAGCCGCCCCCAATTTGGCCGACCACCAATGGCGTCTCCTACAGGAGCTGGTGCCTGTGCTGAAGACAGTACGCATTGCTGCCTCTTTCCTCAGCGAAGACACAAATGGCCCCATTTCGGCCCTCATGCCCTGCCTCCATGGCGTGTCCCGTCTCCTAGGCCAGCGTATGTCGGAGAGTAGCTGCGCTGTGGCCCAGTGCGTCATGGAAAAGGTTCGTTTGGGAATGGAGCAACGCTGGAGGCTCAGGGAAGAGGACGTCCTCTTGGACAGCCCGGCAGTCCTTTCCTCTTTCCTAGACCCCAGGTTCAAAGAGCTACGGTTTCTTAGCCCACACGCGCGTAGCAAACTGCATGACAAAGTCAAAGACCTGTTATCTGCTCAGGCATATGTAGACGATGGGGAAAGGAGCAACGATAGAGTGGGAGTAGAAGATGACGAGGAGGAGATTACAGCAGGGTCGAGAACGGACCTGGCATTGGGATTGGGGGACACTCTGTCCACAGCCTCCGTGGCCCCTTTGGATTCTCCGGTGTCCTGCGGTTCTGCCGAAGAAAGTGACGTCATTTTGCTGAAGCAACAAGACAGCGTGACCCCAGCTACCCTTAATGCCCCAACACAGCCTGGCGACTGTAGGCTGGATAGGGGACCTAACAGAGTGAGCAGCGGGACGGGCCTGACGAGTCAGCCGAAAGGTGATGCGGCAGTGGCCTCGCGCGAGCGTGCTTCCCCAGTAGCCCAGAGCATGTACGACATCTTGCTGGGCGAAGACCCCACTGAGAGGATGCCGGAGATTCACCAGCAGCTGGAGAACTACATTGCAGAGCCTCTGTGCAAGCGTAGCCTGTCGCCGTTACACTGGTGGCGCGCTAAGGAGCACCGTTTCCCCGCCGTAGCCAGACTGGCGCGGAAGTATCTCGCCATTCCTGCTACGGCTGTACCAGCGGACAGGGCTTTCGCCCCCATGGAAGCCTCAGTTTTTCAGCGGAGGGCTACACTGGGTCCACAGCATCTGGATCACGTTCTCTTTCTGCATCAGAACAGTGACTACGTGGAGAACTTGAAGGGAGGTCAGCAAGATAACGTCAGTAACAGCAGTGTTCATAGTCACAGTACGCAGCAGACCCGAGAAAGTTTGTATCAGTCATTAGTATCTTATGACAACAAGGCCTGGGTGGGCGGAGACGACCTGTGATTCCTCTGTGTACCAGGCTTTTTTCACAAGTCGTGGGATGAAGGTTATTGGCAGACGTCAAGAATTTTCAGGATTATAAGAGAACTGGCAGATAACAGAAGCACAGTTAAATCTAGTGATTTTTCTAGCCTGTTTTCATTTCCTCTTTACCGGTACACTTACCTCCCTAATTAATTTCAGATTTCCTAGACTCTAGGTTTACGCTTGTGTAGTAACTATACGCATTGTAGCCTTGTCTGGTGAAACTTTACTAAGCTGAGCAGCATTATTGTAAAGCTAGTTTGCTGCGCTTAATGGGCAGAAAATCCACTACTTGGGTACTTGAATTATGAAGGATCTGCTCCCTCTAAAACCTCTCCGGAATATTCTATGGAATCTAATGAACCGCATTATAAAATTTACATAAGCATTTTACCATTTTAAAGAAACATTTAAAGTTCTTTGAGAAGGGTAGTAATATGTAAATAATGAAATGTGCGTAAATAAAGTTTAAATTAAATATAGAAACTTCTATATGTATTTGTGTGAATATTGGATACTATGACACTTGTGTTGTATTTTACCAAGGTTTCCCCCATAAATGTTGTTAATGCAAATAATTAATAGGTAAATGTTTTAAAAAAACAGTTTTTGCATGTTCAGCAGCTACTCCCCACCTGTAACACACTTTTGTTTATTAAATGCTTTTATTCAAAGGGCGATATTGAGAAAGCAGGGTCAGTCAGTCCCTGGGGCTAACAGGGGTTAAGGCCGAGCCGAATAGTGAAACCACTCATCTGACCATGGGATTCAAACCAATGACCTTCTGATTATGATAACAGAGTCCTCGTAACCCTTAGAGCCAAACACCAGCTTACGGCATCTGATAAGACTGGAGCCAATCCATTATTATAATTTAGAAGTTTACATTTATTTTTTATTTTTATGCTATTTTCAATTTTCATTTGAAATCCGGTGTAGTTTTAGTTTTAGAAATTTTATTTCCAGGGACAGACTGAAAGTTGTAGAGTTATTTTATGTGTCTGATCTTCAGAGAATATTAAATAAATAAATATAGAGCATATCATGTATTAATGTTCTTAAAGTGGTAAAACATGTTCCAGGTGTTAATGGTCATCTGATCCAATATACTGGATTACATTTCCTGAAATTGCTTCCATCAAGGAGGAAAAATTAAAAAACCATTACTTTAGCTAAATATTTAAAAAGACAGTAATGGAAAGTATTTGATATTTGTCTTTATTTTATTTGTTACTTTTGGAAGCAGTATTTTTATAGTTTTTGTTTAGTTGTAGTTTTAAACGTTATATTTACATCTTATTTCAGTTAACGAAAATGTGTCCTTATAGTTTTAGTTGGTAATAACCCTGGTCCCAGGGGGCATCCTGAACAGGGTCCTCCGCTTTCACCAGGCTCTCATTCATTTATTTGTGTTTTCTATTGACAATGAGCTCACATGCTTCTAATTAACTACAAACTTTGGTATTGTTGTAAATTCCAGGTTCGACTAGCCATCATGCCTAAAATGTTGTAGGGAAAATATTATTAGCAATATGCTATGTAACATCCATCAGACTGAAACATAAGAAGAATGTGTGATTACGTTATTAATGTTTTTACGTTAATATTGTTGTATAAAGCATCCCTCTTGCGTAGAACAATGTCGTGTCCCTTTGTTAATATTCACATTACAGACAGACATTCTTGCTGTTATTTATTTGTTTTCAGAGAACAATGAATAATGATAACAGGTTTACACAATAATCAACATGTTTAAAGTAGCAAACAGCACTGAACAGATGTTCTCCTTCAGGAATTTAAAACTTCCTTTAGACGAGAGGTATCCAGGTGAGGCCTACAAAGACCGCAGTTCAAATTGTTACAGAAATATCAAATGGTATTATGTTAAAAAATATTTATGGATATGCATATTATAAGAATGTTTATTTCTTAAATCTAAATCGCATCTTAAATGACATTTTAATTTGTTATTTGTTATACATTTATCACTAAGGTAATGGGAAATCTTAAGAGCAGTAATTTTAAAAAAGGCCAAAAACACAATGTTTTCATAACATGAACAAACTATAACACTGAACAACATTGTTATATTAGACAATAAGAATGGCAAACAATGGGGAGGCATTATAGTCAGACCCTGACTTTTTCTTTACATTTTACCAGAATTGTGGCCAGATTCTGGTTTGTGCTCACAAAGGTGCACTTCGTCATAGTAACATGGGTATGAAGGAATTACCATGTTGATTTGGTCAGACTTTTTCATCTTCAAATGTGGGCCAGAATAGATATGGATTATACCATGCACGAAATTCTGTTTTAATTCATGAGTCACTTACCCTGCTTCTACATAGTTTCAAATATTATTTTAATATTCAGATCCTTTGCATTGTTTACCAGTGTGAGGGAGATAAGAGACTGTGCTAATCTTTGCAAACAGTTACATTTTGATGGTGTGCCAGGCCTTAATTTGCCTTAGCTATGAAATTGAAAGGGGCTTCTGTTTTCCAGACCTGACCACAGCCCAGCCTCTCCTGAATAGCGACTAGGCAAGCTATCGCTACCTGGAAACTCCCTTCCTTGGTTACGATGAATCTTCATGTGGGCGCTGCGACTTTTAACCTTCTCAAAGCCCCTAAGAGCAAAGACGTAGAAGATGTGTAGAGAACAAACACAAAACTGAGTGAAAAATCTTACGAGCGAGGCTGCACTTTCCCTGCGGAGCCTACGAGACTGATGTACTCACCGGCCACACACCTCACAGACGTACTCCAACTCACTATGACTGGCTGGCAAAACCTGAGCTCTTGCCGGTCGTGTCAATTGTTTTTGGAGGGCTCCATGTTTAACGGAATACTCCACTTGGCCTCCAGGCAATTCCGTAGTCTGTCACAGAAATGTAGTGGATTCTTGGATGAATCACGCTTCATTACTAACCCCACTTATTATGGAATTTCCTTCAGCATGATTCATGTTTATATAAATGGGCCTTCTTATTAAACTACTGGGAAGAACTCAAAACCAATTCAGAGTGGATTTCAGCACAAATCTATACACCGATCAGCTGCAGCAAAACTGCCTGCCTCTCGTGCTGCCAAAACAGCTCTGACCCGTTGAGACCTCTGAAGGTCCCCTGTGGTATCTGCCTTAAACCATAGTAGCAGATCCTTTAAGTCTTGTAACTTATGAGGTGGGGCCTCCATGGATTACACTTGTTTGTCCCACAGACGCTTGATCGGAATGAGATCTGGGGAGTTTGGAGGCCAAGTCTACACCTTCAACTCATTTTCATGTTCCTGAAACCATTCCTGAGCAATTTTTGCAGTGTGGCAGGGTGCATTATCCTGCGGAAAGAGACCGCTGCCAGTGGAGAATACCGTTGCCATGAAAGGGTGTACTTCATCTTCAACAATGGTGGTATGGTAGGTGGTATGTGTCAAAGTAACGTCAACATGAATGATAGGACCCATGTCTTCCCAGCATAACATTGCCTTCTTCCCACAGTGGATTCTGGTGCCATCTCTTCCCCAGGGTTACATGCACATGCACCCGGCCGTCCACATGATGTAACAGAAAATGTGACTCATCAGACCAGACCACCTTCTTCCATTGCTCCATGGTCCAGTTCTGATGCTCACCTGTCCATTGTAGGTGCTTTTAGCAGTGGACAGGGGTCAGCATGGGCACTCTGACTGGTCTGACTGGTCTGCGACTATGCAGCCCCGTACGCAGCGAGGTGAAATGCGCTGTGTGTTCTGACCCCTTTCTATCATAGATAGCATTAACTTTTTCAGCAAAAGCCTTTGCTCCCCATGTGAATCAGTGAGCCCAGGCACACATAACCCTAACGCTTAGCCTTCCTTAGACAACATTTGGCAGATTCTCACCAGGTTATCGCCGGGAACACCCCACCAAGACCTGCCATTTTGGAGATGTTCTGACCCAGTCATCTAGCCACCCCAATTCGGCCCTCTTTAAAATCACTCAGATCCTTACACTTGCCCATTTTTCCTGCTTCCAACACATCAGCTTCAACAACTGACTGTTCTCTTGCCTAATATATAATGGCTCCCTTAACATGTGTCATTTTAACAAGATGATCTATGTCATTCACTTCGCCTGTCAGCGGTTTTAATGTTATAGCTGATGGTTGTATATATACATATTGGGTTTTACTTACAGGTTCTGTAAGTCGATCTTTCCTTGCTGCCCCTTGGATTCGCTGCTTGAATTTTTGTAGTTTCTTCACGGCATAATAATACTCCACGCACTGGGCCGCAGACTTGTTCTGCAACTGGGAAAGACTCTGTATATTAACCCTTCGTGTTCCTCAGATGCTCATTCATGGCAGCTTACTGCACATTTATGTCAATGACTCATGCTTCTAAGATTTGACAGCTCTCACCATGTTTTTAATGAGTTGGAAGTTCTTGCCGTGGGTCACCAGAGCTTTCCAGAACAGTCTTTTTTCCTGAGGACTCCAATAATCTGACCCTGATAAACAGTCACCTTGTTAGCTTCTCTCAGAATCCTAACAGTCAGACTCTATGTGCTTTTTTGTTTGGTACATTTATCTATATTCATTCATTCATTTCTGAAATATCGGTTTCTGATGAGCTTATAGAGCGACACGATTATTACCTGAATAGTGGTAATTTCGTAAGGGATGTGAAGAAGAAAGGTAGTCGTCCTTGATTAAAAGTAACTCCAGGGCAGCCTAAAATAAATTATGTGAGTAAATGACTATAGTGAAATAGATAACTTAATTAACAGTAATTACATCCTTGTATTGAAAGAAAATGGATGGATAAATGGATTAACAGTGAATGAAACTATTTACATACCAGGACATCACCCTGTGCCTCATGTAAGCAATGCAGAGCCAGTTCTGTGTTGGTGCCCCCTCCTGGTAACACACTGGAACATGACAAGTCCAGCAGGGCTGTCACTGAAAAATAAAGTCTTACTCAATGATTCATTGTGATTCATTTAAACCTCAATAAAGCAGAAATTTAATATACTTACAGCTATTTCTGTACATGTGATTATAGGTCGACCCCAAATCATTATGTTCAACGGCCCGAATGAATTATTGTGAGTATATCCTAGATTTCTTTATAATTCAATTCAACTCAATTCAATTCATTTTTATATAGCGCCTTTCACAACAGAGTTCGCCCCAAGGTGCTTTACATGGGTGTGTTGTGATAAGTGCGACGTCATAAAGAGAGAACGATACAAAAACAGTGAAATGGAAAGACGAAGAAATAAACGAAAGCTAGAAGACAACGGAGTAGAGGAACCAAAACCCTTCAAGCAAGAAAGAAAACCTCTGGGGGTCCAAGGTCAGCTGGCTGCCCAACCCCCCAGGGCATAAAGCTGGTAATCACTCATTCATTCATTCATTCCCATGGGATATTCTCTGTCCTCAGGAGCTGGGGGTTAAGGGTCTTACCTAAGGGCCCACAGATATGACAACACTGCTGAAGCCAGGTCTGAACCGGCAACCTTCTGATTACAGGCAAAGCGGCTTAGCCCACTGAGCCGCACGCTGCCCATTCTGGGCGTAATATAAATATTATAAATATTTTTTTGTGAAAGAATAAAGAATATACAAGGCCTTTTAAAACTAGACTAGTAAAAATATATTTAAAAATAAGTAGTGTAAATGGCTGGCATTCAACCTAGCATTTTCTGAGTCTCTGCACACACCTCTTTTTTCTGTCTCTGTATTGTTATCGATATCTCCCCAGGGGGCCCAAACCAGCTGCCCAGGATGCTCATCATACAGGATTAGCAGCACATTCTGCAGTGGAGGGATCTCTGCTTGGAACCGAGAGCCCACATTGATTCTCCTGCAAACAACAGAGTCTGTTCACATAGGTCATCCTGGAGCTGCAGCAATAAATCAGGAAGAAATCACACTGGCACTAATCCGAGTAAATAAATGTACATCACAATTATTCATATTTTATGCATTTTCATTCATATCTGATCAACTTTCCTATGTTTGTGGGTTAGATAACCATTATGATCAACTGTATAAACAGACCAAACTGAATTCACAGGCATTTATTAAAAATAATCTTATTCAAAAGACTGATGAATGGCAGTCATTACAATGATACTCAATGCACTGAGAGCTCACGGTTCTATAGTGACAACAGTGTCATCCATCACAAGAGAGATCCCATCGGCCACGTCTGAAAAGCAGAGAACAAGAGCATAACCAACGTCGATCGTTTTTATTATTACAGTATGAACTCGTACTTTTAATCTAACAGCATGAGCAGACATGGAATTCACTAATACAGAAAATGACTACAAACGACAGTATTGTTTTCCTACTGATCATTGGTGACTCTAGGCTTTTCTCCCGGGGAAGGCGGGGGGAGGGTACAAGGTGCGAAAGCCCGACCAGTCATTCATCCAGATAAATACATTAGTAAAAAAATCAGTAATTATATTTACAATAAATTATCATTACACATTGCTAAGACTAACACAAGTCACATTTTCAAATATAGCTATACATCCATCTTCTGTAACTGCTTGTCATATTCAGGGTTGCAGGGGGCCAGAGCCGATGCTGGAGGCTACGGGCACAAGGTAGGAAACAATCCAGGACGGGGGTGCCAGTCCATCACTATACGATCTAACTATACTATTGTATTATTCAATTTCATTGTACTTAATATGTTCAAATAAGCATTTTCATTTGACCATTAAGAGGCGTCACCCACTGCACCCCCGCTTGAATCGCTAATGCAACTGAATATTTATCAGTTTTCATTTAGTATAGCTGTATAATAAGCCAAATTATAGTCTATATAGAATTATACATTTCCTGAACTACAGCGTTGTGGAAACGCGACCCCGGAGGCTGTGGTGATACAAACCCAGGGTGGCAGTGTAAGTGCTAGGAGGAGGAGGGGGGGGGCAGGGCTGTGAGGGCGGCAGGGTGCTGAAGTAGAGACCGGTGCCAGGGCGGAGCGGACTCAGCATGGGCGGGGGTGTGTAAGGCGGGGGCTCAAAGCTGGGGTTCAGCAGGTGCTCGCCCAGGTAGACAGGGGACCGCAGATGGCTGGGGTAGGCACCAGGGGGCCACCACCGCTGGGCACTAACGGTATCCCCTGCAAGGTCACGCAGCATGTAGCTACGCGGGGTTGTCGGACTGGGAATAAACAGTGTCTTCTGGAATTTAAGGTTATGAGGCTTCTTTGAGGCCCTCGTACTGCCAAGTCCTTTCCCTTCCTGTTTGGGACAGTTAAGAAAAACATTACGATTTAAAGTAGGCAGTTAGCATTCATGACTTTAAAACTGCTAAAACACAGATAAAATGACTGAGTGGAGGCAAATGCTTTGGCCAGTAGAAAAAGATGTTCAAGATAATCAAATACACTGACTGATTCACTATATTCTATTCTATACAATATCTTCCTGAGTGCTGTGCTCCTGAGCACAATACTGGATGTTCTCTTTATTCCATAAGAATTCTTGATTTACTGTGCTTATTGCCAGTGATCCAGGGTCCAGCCTATTTGTAGGTCCAACAGCTACCCGTGTCCTCGGTGAAACTGGAACTGATACAGGAATAACCAGGGGCATCACAGGAATCTTGTCAACCACACATGGGGCCTTCTGCACCTGCAAATGTCCTGCTTCTGAATCCATTTTCTTACCCTAAATAAAAGGATAACACAGATGTAATTCATTTTTCATTCGATTACACGTAAGCCCTTAACCTCCAGTGAAAATACAAATAAAAGTCACTATACCTGCATTTGATCAGCAAAATCCTCTTTAGCACTAGTCCAGCTAGGTTCACCTAGTGGCAAGTTCTGGATGCTGTCTTCTGAAGGCTGGGAAAGAGCTTGCTCGCTGAAAGGGGAGGTGTGACCACATCATCTCAACCCCCTTATTGATTTCTAAGGTCGTAAGTTCTCTTATGATTTAGTGCATTAAGGGAAAATGAACAAAATGTTTCTCCAAAGCTTCATGGATGCATCACTAACTCATCCTTACCTATTGCAAGTGTCTAGCTGATCCCCTGCTGAGTTTTTCGCCTATTCAAATGAATAGAACATATATTTTCTCAATTTTGTTTATTAAATTGAGAGTTCTGTTTATCTGTTTATTTAAAGTAATCAGAAAGTACAGCTTACTGTTTTTGGCATCCTTTGGGCTGTTCATGTTACATTAACAATGGAAAGGAGATTTAGGGGCTCTGGGATAGATACTCACCTTGAAGGGTAGACAAGAGGTCACACCAGCAGCGCTTACGGCACTGAAAGAGGCCAAGGCCACCTGACTTGGGGAAATGAGTTGCAGAGGACGCAACCGTGGGCGTCGGGGAGCATAATGCACGCTGGGACGAGAGAGCGGATGGGGCGGGGCTGGAAGATTGGTCTCTTTGGCATTCGTCTTCCTTACCCTCTTCCTACTGTCTTTCTTTGGGGATTTGGCTGAGGGGGCTTCTGGCGGTACCGTTTCGCAGGAGTAAGAAGACGCAAGAAGCGAGGGGAGCATAACCGGGATGTGTGCCTGGTCAGAATAGTTAACAACAGGTTCGTCCATATTACCAGGCATGGGATTTGGAGCTGACATTGTTTCTGAAAAAACAGAGCCTTTGAGGACAGAAAATGAATGAGGCTGAGGCTCCAAAAGGGGCCATTTCTTAAACTCCTGCTTGGACTGACATGGTGCCCGTTTAAAGATAACGGCAGGACGACTCTGCGTGAGTCTTTTAGGAGATGCTGACTCCACAAGAATATTCTCTCCTAAACTCTGTTCCTCCCCAAAGGGTTGAAACAACAGAATCTCTTCAAGGGCTTGAAATTTCACATCACTTTCCCCATATTGAGGACCTACAAAGGTGTTGGATTCTGGCTTCTTGTCAGGGTCCTGCTGGGGAGCACCACATGTCACTAAAGGTGGATTTGGCTCATCATCATCACCATCACACATGCCTCTATTTTCACCTTGGCTCCAAGGATCCAGCACCTTGGTTACACTTGACCTGGAGAAACTCATTGCTCCAGAGTCACCTAGAGAAGCAAAGCTGATATAATCACCACAGCTGTTTAAACATGCAGAACCAGTGGCGCAGAGTTGAGTGTCAGACACTGGCTTGGGAGGAGAGAGAAAAATGGAGTGATAATTGGTGCCATCTGTTAAATTACCCAATAATGGGTCCCCATCTGCAAACTGACCCTTCCACTGGGTTGGACTGGTCTTGGAAAGATCACAAAAAGTGCTTGCAGAAGGGCTTGGTGCAAGGTGGTATTTCAATAGCTGGTTGTCACAGTAGCTCTTGTGAAAGGCCGGTTTACTGCTTCTAAACTGCTTCCTCTTTTGATGTGTCAAAAGATGGACATTTCTGAAAGGCAAAAACAAACAAACAAACCATTTTAGAAACATATTAAATGCTCTCTCTCTATATATACATATATATACAGTACACACACACAACACTATTACAACAATGAATATAGTTTTCTGTAAGAAAGTAGGTTTAAGACTTACAGATGATCACTGCGCTTAAATCCCCGTTTGCAGACAGGGCACTCATGTGGTCTGTCTTGCCGATGAGTAAGCTGGTGTTTGTGGAGAGCAGTAACTGAGTCAAAAGCTTCACTGCAAAGAGAGCACTGGTGAGGCGTGGCACCGACAGGCCACACTGCCACTGTCTTGGACATCCACAGCGACTCTTCATTCAACTCTGGGAGGACATTAGAGGGGGTCTCTGAAATCACAATTGATGACGCTAAAAAGAAAGCAATGTATTACTGGCTACTCTTAATACTCCAGTATCTAACATTTAAAAATACGCTTACTGTATCCAAACATAAAGAGACAAAAAATAAAACCATCACCAGTTAATAAATCCAACAACTGACCACACAATCCTCTAAATGTTAATACCAGTGAGAGACACACAAACACTCACCGTAATCTCCAGCTGTCTCTGGATTTGTTTCAGCATGTAAATTGGGTGGTGAGGGTAGTGGTGGTGTGAGAGAGTTAACGAAAATATTATCATCGTCTGCATGATCGCCAGAATGGAGCGGCAAACAGAAATTAGAAGGGTCACAGACGGATTCACCCCCAACCTGAGCATCACACCATCTCTCCTGACATACTGTGTCCTCCTGAAGTTCCATTTCTACACATGCATAAATACAAAAACGTGCAAACTTTAATTCTGCTCTCAAATAGTATAACTAAGTATACAAAAGAAATAAAGCGTTGCTAAAATTATTAGATTGCTGTCTAGCTACTTCTGACCGAATAATTGACTTAAATTCGTTAGGTAAAACTAAAGCTTACGTCAATACAAAAGAAGCGTTTCGTAACCTCTTACATTAATTAACACAATATGGTGTAGTTTAATAAAAAAGCACGGAATATCTTCCTTAATTTTTAAAAACGTCGCTTTCCCATCTAAAATAATGATCTGAAATTAGCAACTTTATATTAACGACTTTGCAACAGATATGCGCGTAGCTAGCTGTGCGACAAAATATTTGCAGACTTCTGCGATGTAGAACCAACCCACAGCTATTTATCCAAACTCTGAATTTACAGCTCTACTTGGAAATCTTTATGTTTGAAGCAATTAAAGAAATTAGAGTTTGCAGCCCAACTCCAACACTCCGCTATTCTGATCGTACATTAATATCCCCCAAAGTCTGATTTTCTGATCATGCGCAACTAACGGAAAACTCCTAACTGGGCGACCGAGCACGTTTAGTCCCATTAACTAAAACCTATTCTGGGCTGCAAATATGGTACATCGCCTTTCTGATTTCGCTGTAGTATTTGTGGGTCAGTAAGTAGTGGTTGATAAGATAATCCAAACCTCTGGATGATCTAAACAGACACTTAGTAGAGTGACAGTTCGCCTAATGGTGCTTCATTTATTATTCTGATACTGGGTTTTGCTTTTCTTTGCCGCTGATCAGAAGCTGGTAGCAAACTTGCGAATCCTATCTCCTCTCGAAACCCATCGACACCGAAATACGGGTCGTCGTCGACTTACGACCGCCGTCGGTTCCGACTGACGGGTCGTGAGTCGGCCTTTTATTTTATATGCAAAAATGATCATATGTATAGTATAGTGCATATTAAAATGATCTTTAAGTCATACTGTTTGGTGTTTTTAAACCTTTTCATCATCGTTTTCTTAGGTCATTCCTGCCGGTACTTGGACACTGTCATACACTTGCGCTGCCAGAGGCGGCGCAGTCGTGGAGCAGTATCCGACTGTGGCCGCCCTTTCAGGCCCCTTCCGGTCCACGCATGCGCGGGACCATTCGCCACTCGCGAGCCTCTGAACCCCGCATGCGCAAAATAAAATAGAATAACCGAAGATTACCGTGACTAGAGAGTCAAAATTGCGGTGTGGGAGACGTACAGAGTGAAAAGGGGCCAAAAATGCCTTGTCGAGACCTATTCTGTCGTGGGTTTTTTACCCAACGGCCTTCTACATTGAATAATAACCGCGTCATATGAATCCGAAGTGACAAAACAACGTCCATCGCCTGTTGTAGATGTGCTTGCTGGACCCTTATTTCCCCCGTTATTCTGCCAAATCGTGTACACCTGTAATGCCGAGATAATTCACGTTATTCAGATGGGGAAATTGATGGTATGGGGGCTGCTTCTCTGTGCCCTTGTGGATTCAGGTCTCAGTTGTTTCCAGTGCTTCGTAGATGCTGATGAGACTAGTCGACTATGCAGAGGTTACATTCTTTCTGGATATGACATAGTAAATTTGGACCATTGTTTCAAAGCCGTCCAGCGAATCTTCAACAACAGTACGAAAGTCATTCAGGCCGCGTATGTTGGTGAGATTCGGCCCTTTCAATTAACTTGTATTTTTATTTATTCGATAGCTTTTCCATTTAAAGCTATACGTGAGTGCATTTTAAACTATACAAAACTAATCATTATAAGTGGCATAGTTTATTTATTAGATTACATTCCATAATTTAAAATAAATAAATCGAATGAGTATTAAGGGGTAAGATTATCCAGTGTGTTTATAGTTTTTTTTTTTGTGATGGTGATCATTTTCTTCAGCTGGAGGCTATGAGGAGGAGCTGAGGAACATCATGCTGGCGCAGATCACGCCTCTCATCGAGGAGTTTGAGACGACCAATCACTATGGTACCTAGAAACACCTACTGTCTGATTCATGCGTCATTTTACTTTCTGGGGTGTTGGGGAGAATTGGAGAGAGATGTTAGAGTGGATAGTTTTAGTGCTGGGGTGGGCAGTCATCCAGAAAGGGCCACCGTGAGCAGCTTTTTGCTGCTTTGATTACTAGATAGAGGACTGGCTGGCTGAAGAGTCCTCACACCTGGGTTTGAAGAGCTGACATAAAGGTTATCCCAAAATCCTGCAAACACACCGGCCCTTTGTGGATAGGATTGCCCACCCCCTGGTTTAGTAGAAGGGTGTAGATGCCCTAAGGATCTGATACAGCCATGAATAGCATCGAGAGCCTTGACTCTTCTCTGTTTCCCGTGTGTTTGTCAGACTTTGTCTATGAGGACAGGTTACAGAAGGCTGCAGATGATTTCATCGCAGAGGCCTCCAGACTGCCTAGAGGTGACTGCGGCTCATTTTCATCTTTCCTTCATTATATGTGTAACTCTCTTGACTTTGTATAAACTCCAACGCCTCAAATGATCCTGCAAGATTTCACTTTCAGTGGATGATCTCTGGCTTGTTTTAAATGACATCATTCATATTGAGAGTTCAAATCCATGCTTTACTAAATTTGCGTCATTGGGTCCACATCAGTCGTATATTTTTATTTTAGCAAACAATTTCTATCCACAGCATCTTTACAGTGGGGGCTATTTCTTGGCGGGCTAAGCCTCTGCCTGTGATCAGAAAGTCGCCGGTTCGAGCCCACTGTGCTGCCCTTTGTCAGTATTATTATTATTATTATTTATTGTCTTTCTGATTATCTTACAGCTTTTGAATGCGTTCCCCCATGTGGTGAGTTTAACTTCCTTCTATAACCATCATTACCTCCTCTCACAGTATTTTATCAACGTCTAAAAGATAACACCCACTGGTTTTACTCCAATTTTAGGTTTCCAGGAATCTGCCGCTACTTACGATTGTGTCACCTGTTTGTATAAAATCTGTGATTTTGCTCTGGACTGCCCAGGTGAGTTACGAAGGCAACTAAATCAAATACCTACTCAAAAACCCCTCCATTAATCGCCACCTTATCGTAGTGGAGGGATTGGTGTATCTCTGTGATCCTAGCACCTGTGTCGTTGGGGACTGTTGGCCCTGGTAGGGTCTCCTAAGGCAAATTGATCCAAGGTGAGCGTTATACCCCCATGATGAATAATATTATCCAGCATGTTACCCTGCCCAGACTGGGGAGACCAGGGCTTCGCTCTGAAGCCAGGCTACCGGTGGGGGGGGCAAGTGCCTGGTGGTCAGGTCTCCACTGATGGGGCCCAGCTGGGCATAGCCCAGAGCACCGCCCTGCACCTGCCACCACCTGCAGGGGGAGCCGTGGAGGTCAGATACAATGTTGAGGGCATGGATTCCGGATAAACAGTAGAGAACAAATGAATGAATGACTTTTTTGTATACATCTGCAAGATGTCCATTTTAAATAACTTCTACAGATTAGTACATGATGACTTTAACGTGCATTTAGACACTGTTTACTCAATGACAGGCACACAAAATTCACAAGTGTATCAAAGATGTAAAATACCTTTAACACTGAAAATCCCAAGGTGATTTTAATGACCTTGAAATCTACAGTGATTCTTACCTCCCACACATCTATTCTGTTGTGGCAAAATCACTGCATCATTCTCCAGCTCTCAGGGGCCATTATTAAGCGTTTGAGTTGCAATGAATGTAGAAAACCTTTGTTAGTGATGGTTCTCCTGAAGAAAACATTGGATCAGGCAGGCTCCATGTAATATCTGTGCTGTGTGACTGTTGTGGCAGGGTCAAACATTACAGGTGTTGAACAAAACGGGACGGAGATCCTCTGTGATGTTCCCTTCCCCTTACCAGCTGACATAGAGGTTGTCTGGCGGTTTGCTGAAGAGGTGTGAGGCTGCTTTTAAGACCTATTTCTCCAGGAGAAGGGGCAAGAGAAGAGCAGTTAAGCTAAAATGAGAATTTATACTTATGCAAATATTTATTAATTATTGGTAAAGAAGAAAAGTTATATTATTCAATACCAAATCTAATACCGCGCCCATGATGACCAAAATCCTCAGTCACTCCTAATAGCAGAAGTCATGCAGTTCCTTGTGTTGGATTCCCATAAAGGCCAAAACAGAGCTGGTGGATCGCTTCAAGGAGCTGACCATCGGGGTGGATCTTCTATATACCATCCCTTCTCTCCTCCTTGACCACGAGGGCACCTACCAGTGTGAGATCTTTTCTAATCAGCATTCCATTATCAGAAACTACTATTACCTTACAGGTAAGACTTGAGAGCTATTCAACTAGCAATAAATATGTAACATTATTTTGACTAGGGCTGTCACAATACTACAATTTCAATCTTGATACTGATACCCAATTACAAAAAATTGCTATTTTTTTTTTTAAATGAAGATTAGACCAGTACAAACAATATCAAGAACAGCACTATTTTTAAGTCACCTGACGTAGTTCCAAAAAATAGGATTTTTTTAGGATAACCTTCAGATCAGCTATTCAAACCAAGGTGTGAGGGACTCTTCAGCCAATCAGTGGTCTAATTAGTAATCTAATTAGGGAGTTAGAGCGAAAACCTGCACACACCGTGGCCCTTTCTGGATAAGATTGCCCACCCCTGATATATGTTCTCTGGGAAATGTTTTCCACTTTTATTCAGCCCACAATAAATGTCTGTCTTTCTCTTACAGTGATCCCTCAGCCCCCGGCAGGTCAAATCGAGCTGCACCACGTATTTGAGAAGATTCTACTTCTGAGAGAGGAACAGTGGCCTGTGACCCAGCCCCATAATGGGCTGGCGACCCCACCACGCCTGTTGTCCGGCCCTGTCCTCACTGCATGCCTGGCTGTGATGCAGCTCCTGGCCTTCCTGTGTCTGTGGTAATGATGCGATCAAAACACAGTCACATGTAGATCTCCCCAAATCTCCCTCTCCCTCCCTCCCCCACTTTGGTCAGATGCTGTGCGTGAATGTTTACATTCATCAAATGTGCAGTCAGGCAGACAGTGAGGACTGAAGCTGAACAGGGTTCGTTTCCCTTTGCAAGCCGTGCCCAGTCCTCATTTTAGACCAAGACTCCCGTCAATTACCTTCCTCTAACATGTATGACAACATGCTCTAACATGCTATGGGAAGAGGGAAAAATGAATGGTACTTTAATTAATTTCACGTGATATAGAAAATAACCTAAAATGGTAAAAACATAGATAAACACTCTAAAATACTATATTATATAATTTTTACGTTTTATATTTGAGAATTTTTATATGCAGATGAGTAGACATGCAGACTGACATGTTGCAGATTACATCCATGTCATTTAACTTTTAACTTTTTTTGTTACAGGTATCTTTACTGGTTGTTGGCTAGGAGAAGAATGACCAATTCAAGCAACCAAGAACCTGATGGCCCACCAAT
The DNA here is from genome assembly GCA_026781065.1 of Mormyrops boulengeri. NCBI lineage: Eukaryota > Metazoa > Chordata > Actinopteri > Osteoglossiformes > Mormyridae > Mormyrops > Mormyrops boulengeri. The sequence continues at coordinate 8,293,933 of JAODLD010000044.1, read as the reverse complement.
AGAAATATTTTTGGTGAAGTAATTGCCTGTAAATATTGCAATAAATTAAATTTTTGAAAATCACAGTATTCCATGATGGAAATGTGAGATTCACCATTAGATGGCGCCAAGCTTATGGATAATTGTGAAATGTCTATCAGAAGGGAGAGCCAAGCCCTAGAGTTTGAGAGCTTTCGGGGATTATTTTCTACATTTAATTACCAACTAAACCAAACAATGTTGTTGTTTTTTTACCATTATTTCCCAAAAAATCATTTGTTTAGAGCAACGTTAGAGCTCCTTAAAATGAAAATACACTATAATCCAACAGAAAACCTTTTTTATTTCAAATATGAAAATTACATAACGTTTTAATGTGCTCAGAATAATTTATCTTCTTCTCTGAGGTAAGCACATTCAAATAGTATATGTTTGGAGAATCATGCTCTTGCCGCTGTATAGCATGATTTATTATTGTTTTCGTATTGTTATTGAGTATTAGCCATTTGCAAATTAATGATAACTTGCAACCCTAGTTCAGCAATGGCTATCAAACCTAAATGATTTATTGAGCACTCAAAATACTGGGGTGAGTTTAAAAAATAAATAAATACATTCCAAAAGTATGGGATAAAATTGGTGCGCATAGGTAAAACAAAAATCCATCCGTACATTTTCTGTACCCGATAGTCCAATTAAAGGTTGCTGGGGGGGTCCCGAGCCTATCCCGGAATATTACGTAATGTTAAATGGGAATTTCATCAAAAATGTTGGCAATTTCATACAAATTTTAATGATATTCTAGGTATGTTGCATGAATATGGAATTTTTACTGTGCCGGAGTAGGAAATTATATCATTCAGTATCAAGTTAACGAAGAGTTTAATTTATATACTTAGTAAAGTGGGACAACATGAACCTTGTGATTCAGACAGTGTTATTCTATGTAATTCATATAGTAAAAATAGTGATTGAATATCCAAAAAACCAAGCGATTCACTCATATAATTTGACTTTTTAAAGATGACTGCCAGTAGTGCTTCCTAAGGGAATAACATTATCGATATACGGCACATGCTGCGATGGCCTGGCGTCTCATCTTGTACCCTGTACTTCCTGTGATACTTTTCAATAAGCATGCAAATCGTATTTCGCTGTTTGGACGAGTATATGAAAACGTTGTATATTATCGAACATTATTATTTATCAAGCACCGTATTATTTCGCGCAACTCATGAATGTAGTGATGATAAAGACCGAATGATTAAGGTGTCGAAGGGTTAGGGTCAGGATGTTAAATGTGTCAAAATGATACTTTCTGGTCTGTTCCTAAAGAAGCTGGTCTTTAGTTCGTGGCTTCTTGTTAAAGACACATTTAACATCATTAAACACATTAAAATCGAATAAGACTGAAACACGACTGAATACTGTACCGAATCATAAGCCAGGATTTTGTTGGAATGATTCGACTCAGTCAGGGTTAACTATAACACCATACAACAACGTAACACCGGGGCGACAACTGTAACTCGGACGCATGTACAACATCTCCATCCATGAGCTAAACAAAATTAAAGCCCCGTAAAAAATAAACAAAATAACCGCACTGATTCAAAAACAGCCAATGATAAAGTATAAACAACTTTCAAGCCACGCCCACTTATTAATAATTTGCCGACAAACGGCAGCGCTTTAAATAAGCCGTCAAAGAGAGGTGTGGCTTCAGTCAAAAACGCCCACTTCTTTGTGACGTTTAATAGCTGTAACCAATAAACGACGGCATTTCTTTACCTTGAAAACAACTGTTTTGTTACAGACTGAGGTAGGACCCAGGAAGCGGTTGCACGCTTTTACGCCTGAGTGACAGAATATTTCAATGTAATTATAGGCATTACCTGATAGCGAACTGGCATACATGGTGTGGTGTTTATAACGGAATGTGAAAACTGCTACAATCACTACATCTTTATCTTTCCCCCTTAACAGTGTTCCCTCTATGTCTTTAACTCCCTGCCCTCGGTAGGTCAAATTATTTATGCAGATTAGACTGTGATTCGTAGAAAGAAATATTTATATAAATAATTCGAATACATCGTCATATTTTTAAAAATATGCATAAGATTTCGCATTTTTAATAAACTTAGAAGTTTAAAATGATTACGAGCAAGATATTTATTATCTTTTATACTAATGAGAAATCATCCCAGGCTTAGTTTTTTTCAGGTTTCTGAAAACCTTAATGATATTTTCATTTTCTCTTATAAATGCAAATATTAACGACAAACATTTCGGGCATCATTATTACTAACTGATTTAGGTGGGGGAAAAAAATCCACATTTATTAGCAGTACTATTTTGATATTACAAGCACCAATACCCATGCCATATTTTCTTCATTGTTAGTTTTTATGGTATATATAGAAATAAATAAATCTCTTTCTTTTTTGGCCAGGCCTGGTGTGTTCTGAAAATTATAAAAAGTGTATACTTTCGATTGGATAATGTAAACATTATTTTCAGCATACACACTTGACGGTATGCTTATTGAACAGGCAAACGCAATGGACCTCCCGATCTTGAATGTTGCTCTGTCGGGTCCTGTAAGGAAGCCCGTGCGGGCCTCAGCCGGAGACCCCGCGCTGCCTGCACCTCTATCGTCTCGGGTGAGTTTGTTACAATGTAGTAATTTCTCTATAAATCTGTATTACTCCAATAAAGCTGCAACATTCGTTTACACCAAGCGGACTGTAAAGCCCACAATTAGCGCCTTCAAAATGACATAATCCTTCACGTTCACATTGACGGATTATTTTAAAAACGCATTCCAAAACATACCCTGGTCCAAGAGTACTCTAACATTAGCTAGCTAGCTGACTCAATATTTTTACGCATTTTTTTTACGAATGCAACATATGTGCATATGTGGTTATCTGTGCTATCAACTTATTGTCATATAAATAATTATGTCAATGTGTCTGTCAAATTGCCTGCATTCATATCTGAACATGATTACATGGCCAGTTGGACAGCTACTGCGTTTGAGCCTGCTTTTATATATTTATATAGAGATACGCTGTGTTTATGTATTATCGCTGCATATGTGGATGCTCACCACTGGCACAACCAATGAAACTTATACATTTCTATTCTAAAGTAAACGATGTTGTTCATCAAAAACATAACGGGCTGCAAAGCTACGTACGGCTAACAAGCAGTAGATATACACATAACAGCCGAGTTATTCCTTGCTGATGGTCTTTATCCATGTTTACCTCACCTGATCGCAAAAAACGAAGACTTCATAATGTTTGTTGCCTAGCAGGCAAACGATTCCTCTTGTGTTATGTTGAGATTGAGAGTGCGCGTTTTATTGATAGCAACTCTTTAAGTTTCGTCTCCGCCTACTTTGCCTGTAATCTCTTGATTTTGAACCAGTGTTCATTTAAAATTGGATCCCAGTATTTGAGAGAATTGATTTTTCGAGGTTAGCTTTGTGATGGTTCTTGAGGCATTGTATAAAGAACTGGAAGTATTTAGTTTCGGTAGGTTTTGTTAATTACGGGACTGTCACTTTAAGGTTGCATGTCAGTGTTTTTGAAAATGTACAGTGTCTGAACCTTGTTTGATTTGCATACACAGTGTTGTGGTCTGTCTGTCAGAAATGCGTGTTTAATAGCCTTTTTTTGCATCTCCAGTTTCAGTTTTCTATACTGCCGCTTGGAATGGTGAACTTTTGGTGTGAGAATTGCCGGTGTTTTTTCCCACATACCCCCCTGCTGACTCAAAAGAGAGCATATTTTTTGTTAGACGCGCCAAATTTAGATAGTCAGCTTATAGTGAAGTGCCTGATTATTTGACTCAGGTGTGTTACGGCATTGCTAGAAGTGTAATGCTGTGTCTCAGATCCAGATGAAGCGATGCAGTGCTCAGACAGCCTTCATATAACTTAAGGAGTGCAAGAGAGAATTGCACATCCTGTGACTTTTGGCTTTGTGGTTATCCACTACTGAATTATGGCAGGATTGTAAATCCCACCCTGTTCCCAGAGAACAGTCCTGGTTTTCCAGCAATTGTCCTTTTCATTAATGGGCTTCAACAAAATAATAATGTATGTCTTCCTTGTGCTAACACCTTTGAACTATAGGAAGGAAACTGAACGCAGTTCGGTGTGCTGGCTTTACTGCCAACACCAGTAGAAATAGATTACGGTTAATTATTGATGTAAAGTGTTCGCAAGCCATAAACTATTTAATAATCCAAGTACATGGGTCATTATCTTTCACACGTTAAAACTGGGGAGGGGGGGAGCTGTGTTGTGAGACTTCCTAAAAATGAATTGCATTCATTTTCACAACAGATCAGAATTCAATCTATAGCCTAATTAATAGTTCAATGTAAAACAAGAATACTCTATGTGCTCCAAAATAAAGCTTTAGAATTTCTCATTTTATATACATATACATTTTATATAACCCTAGTTATCAGAATTATTACCTTAGTGACATTTGGGAATATATGTCTTTTGTTTCCAGTACTTTTAGATGCATTTTTTGCTATTAATGCAATTAAATAAAGTAAGATTGAGAGACCCAAGAAAGTCTGATATGGCTACATTTGGTTTATCAAACATAATCTATAGTTAGTCTTCATCACATTTTATTCGACTACTGAATGATTTCTGAATGGAGTGATCATGTGAAGCTGTTTATTTTTAAATTACCTCAAAAAAAAACAACTGTGCATGCGAAATCAGTATTTATTGAATACAGTGCAGAATATCTGAAATGCTCATTGGATTTTTTTTTTCTCAGGATCCTTAACCTGTATGATATATCCGTAAACATGGATTTGATGCAAGTGATTTAGCTTAACCTGCGTTACCATAGAAATGATATTTTAAAGCTTAATGAAGATTCTCTTTTGAGCATTGTGTGATATGTTCTATTATGTCCTTGATTTCATATATTGCAAATCTGTATTTGCTTGTGAATTCCACAGCACATTGATGTTGCACTGGCTTGTTTTCACATAGAGTAGTAAAATATGAAATATAGGTCTACCTGCTTCTAGGGTGGCAGGGCATCTCAGGGCTGGGGTTGTGAATGCCTGAGTGTCGCGCCCGGATCTGTGTGTGTGTGTTTACATGCTCTCCCTGTGTTTCTGGTGATTTCTTCACCTAATGGCTACTTCAGATTTCTGCCACTGTCCCAAACCATGTGGTTTGGTTATTTGGCATCGCATAATGTATGTATGAGTGTGTGCTGTGCACTGGGCCGGCATTCTGTTCATGGTGCCCCCTACCTGGATGAGATGATACGTATTGGGTAAGAAATTATGGACACTGGATGGACATATTTGTTTTTGGATATGCAAACTTAAAATATAATGCACGGCTCTTCAAATAAACTCAGTTCCAGTTCCAGGCCATGTTTTCAGTTCTCCCAGGTAGTTAGTTTAATAATTACTGATTCTGATTGGCCAGAAGCTTCACACCTGGCTCACAGTTAAAGGAAGGCTTTTTCTTGGTAATAATTAGCAGTGTATTATTAAGTAAATAAAGTTCTGCAGTGTTTGCTTTTGTCATGTTCGATTCTTTTATAGGTTCTTGCATATTGCTATCGGGGGTGGGGGGGCATTTTCAATACACTAATACACTAGGCTACATATTAATTTTCAGTGGGAGTTTTGCAGGTATATTTCTACTTTGTTTTTAAATATCTAAAAGTGAAATTGGCCCTTAAGCTGTTATATAATCTAAATCACTGTGTCTTGTCAAGTGTTACGCTTTTCAGAAATAATCGATTTCAAAGAAGGTTAAGTTTAAAATGATATATCAGAACAGATTTTTGTTGTAGGAGGCTATTGTTTCAGCAGTAGCAATCATGCTGTGTGGATGATTAATTGGATAACCAAACTGTAATACAGTATTTTGTGATCCTTCTGTTCACTTGTCAAATGCCTGACTGTTGAATTGATGTCTGTTATTGCAGTCATTTGTCTGAGAGATTTTCGGGGAAAGGCTTGGCAGACAAGCGTTTAGTGTTGTCTTGTTGGCCACTCTTCTTTTTTTCTACTTGTGTCATGCAGCTGCAGCTTGTTTTGTAACATGTTCTGTTACTTTTCAGTTGACATGGATGATGAAGATGGCAGGTGCTTGTTAGATGTAATTTGGTGAGCTTTCATTCTCTTTTTATATTTTATCATCATGGAGAAATGTATAGTACCTGGAGTCTTATGAGGACTGCAAGTTGCTTGGGAACGTTACAGGATCAGCGACGTCTGCATTTGGTCGATTTCCTGCTAGACTCTATAGAAAGAAACGTTAGCTGAATTCTTAGCTGTGTAGAAAAGTATGCTATCTCTGAGGCATTATTGTAAAGCCTCACAAAATCATCAGTGCGTCATGCTGAGCGTGCATCGTCTGTTTATTCTCTACAGTGACCCGCAGGCGCTCAACGATTTCCTTCATGGACCAGAAACGCTTGTAAGTGTAAACTAAAGTGATATGTCCCTGTGAGAGAAATACAACTTGCCTTCTTCACAAACCGTGCAACTTCCCCTAATCTCATCTCATTGCCAAATCCTCCCTCTGTATTCTGCATTATAAACACTTTCCCACCCCAAAGTTGCAATGCCCAACCCCTGAGACAATACCAAGCTATGAATATGGTGCCATTTACCTTAAATACTAGCATACGCGCTCCTGCAGTATATGGTGCCAAACAAACATACAGCACCAACATACATGGCTGTAGAGCAGCATGTCTTTCACCGCTTCCAATTTCTCTTTCAAACATTTTCTCTTGCCCACCCTTCCTTATTATTCAATAAAAAATGACTGCATCTTTTGATTTCAGTCTTGATTTTTGCTTCTTAAAAATAGAATTTGATAAATGCTAATTGAGTTTCCTGTCTCCTTTTCCCCTCCTCCTCATTGTCTCTCCCTTCTCTTATTCCTTCTTCTTATTTTAAATTCCTGCCTCCCAGCCCCCCCCCCCCCCCCCCGCCGGGGGGGGCCGCCGGCGCGGGGGGCGGGCGCGCCAGGCGGGCGGGGGGGCGCGGGGGGGGGGGGGGGGGGGGGGGGGGGG
>JAODLD010000044.1:8273412-8286766 GCA_026781065.1 Mormyrops boulengeri | reverse complement strand
TTCTTGTTTCATTTCCCCCCCCTCTCATTTTTCCCCCCTTTCTTTTTTCCCTCATTCTTTTTTTAATTGCCGGCCCCCTCGCCCCCCCCCCCCCCCGCCGATGATCATGACCCCACCTCTGTCCTCCTTTCTCCCTCTCTGCTCTGGCGCCCTCGTGTGGCTGTGGCTCTGGGCTCTGGCTCTGCGGTTCCCCCCATACCCCCCCGCTTTGTCTGTAGCTGGACACCGACGACCTGTTGGATTGCTCAGCCGACCCCTCCAGCTCCTTCTTCACCAGTGCTGGGGTGAGTAAATCCACCCCCCCCCCCCCACCTCCCCAACTTACCCTCACTCATCCATCAGCCCCTTCTATGCACCAACCCCGCCAAAATTTTCATGCCAAGCCACCACAGTGCATTCGATCACACGAGACTCCAGTTTCCTTCTCATTTTTTTCCAGTCCTTCCCTTTTATTTAGCACTTCACGCACCACTTCTTTGCTCACCTCCTAAACTACTGGTTGTTTAGTGAAACCACTATCATTTTAATGTATTGTTTGTATAGTCCTTGGTAGCCAGTAGGGTTGATTGTGTTTGCTGTTTTTATTTGTGGTTTTGTGATGACCGTCATCATGCTGTTCTGTAAAGTCCTGTCCGTCTTATAGGCATAAGCGTGGGCTAACTCTCCATTGTCGCTTCCTTTCTGCCTCTCGTCCCCATCTGCCTCTCGTCCCCATCTGCCTCTCGTCCCCATCTGCCTCTCGTCCCCATTTACGTTATTTCTCTTCTGTCTTAGGGCCATGTGCCAGAGATCCAGCAGACCAATCAGCTGTCAACAAGCGTGCCAGCAGAGGTTCCCAGTGGCAGCGTGGACCTGGACTTCCTGGAGGACGATGACATCCTCGGCGGCTCACCAGCTGGCGGTGGCCACAATGGCGGCATGGGGACCAATAATGAACCGTGTGACATCTTACAGCAAAGCCTGGCAGAGGCCAACATCACGGAGCAGAGCCTACAGGAGGCAGAGGAATTGGACCTGGGCTCATTCGTGTTACCAGGGCTGGCACAGGTGGTGCAAACTCTTCCCGATCCTAGCCTCTCTGGAGCCGGGGGGGCCGCAGTGGGGGTGGGCATAGGAGTTGGGGTCGGAGGTTCGAGTCAGATCTTCCCTTCCTCCACTGCAACACCTCCTAATGCTACACAGGACATGATCGGGCCGGTTCTGGCTCACTCTGGCTTGCAGCTCCAGCCTCAGGGGATGAACAAGACCATGAGTGTGCAGCCTTTTATGCAGCAAGTGACCCTCCAGCCGCTCTCAAGCCTCCAGACTCTGCCCAATGGGAGTCAGTCTGGACACTTGGGAATCGGACAGATTCAAGTGGTAGGACAACCCACCGTCATGACCATTAACCAATCGGGTCAGCCAATCCTGGCCAAAACGCTAGGGAGCTACCAGCTGCAGCAGCCTGGGCCGGAGGCTGGGGTCGCGTGCACACAGGCGGGCCTAGGAGGACCGGTCCTGGGCTCAGCCGGAGGCGGGGGTCTTCTGATCCAAGGAAGCAAGGCCACTTTGGGTTCCCCAGCACTCAATGGGGCTGGCATTGGCGTGAGCAGTCCCAGCAGCAGTAGCAACAACAGCGGACCTACTTTGACTAACGCTGGCGGGCTGGTCGGCTTTAGTGGTGCTACTGTTGGTGCGGGAGTTACAGCCCAGCAGAAACCTTTGACTCAAGGTGCTGTCATGCAGAACGTAGTTATCCAGCGCACCCCAACACCCATCCAACCCAAGCCTCCCCTGGGGGGGGTCATCCAGCCCAGACTCTACAAACCACAACAGCAACAACAGCAGCAGCAGCTTTCCATCGCTAGTTCTTTGCCGAATGACTCTAGCAAAGTGGTCGGGGTGCAGCAGGCGCAGGTGCCGGTCTCCGCGGCCCAGAATGTGGCTTTCCTTGCCGGGAAACCCAGCGCCAATGTGGTCCTCAGTGGGCCGACACCCCAGGGGACTTCCTTCCCCCAGGCTCTATTCAAGCAGCAAGCACCGCAGGCGACGGGAAAACCGCTCAGCGTGCACCTGCTGAACCAGCCAGGCAGCATCGTCATTCCCTCCCAGGCCGTCCTGCAAGGTCAGAAGCAGCAGTTCCTCCTTCCCCAGCTGCAGACGGGAGGGCAGATCTTGGCTCAGCACCCTGGCGGACACATCATCACTAGCCAGGGCCCCGGCGGGCAGCTGATCGCTAATCAGATCCTCACCACTAATCAGAACCTCAACCTGGGCCAGGTCTTGACGTCACAAGGGCATTCTGGCACAGCCCATATCCTCTCGGGACACATCCAGCTACAGCACGGTCAGATGGGTCCCCCCGCTCTCATCCATATGCCCGTCTCTCTGGCTCAGACTCAATCGCAGGCCCAGCAGGCCGCTGGCCACGCTGCGGTTATACAAGGGATGCCCATCCAAAATTCCCTAGCCATGCTGAGCCAGGTGGAAGGCCTGAACCCTGCTGTCAGCTTGCAACCCTCTCAACAGCAGATAGTTGGTGGCATCCCAAGCAACAGCAGTGGGGCAGTGGCGACCGCCCAGTGCCAACCCACTGAGAGCGTCGCTGTCCTTGGCAGCACGACGGATCAGGCGGCCCACCCTGTGCCACCTGCCTCCCTCCTCACTGTCCCAGCCACTCCCTCAGTCCCTATCCCTTCTTCCACACTGTCAGCCTCGCCGTCATCTTCCTCCACCTCATCCAACGCCTCCACTCTTGCCCCCGTGGTCCCCCAGGCCCAGCACAGCCCTGGGAAGCTGCTCCTCACCCAGCCGGCCTCGGGCGTGTTCGTGAACCACGAGCCTCTGCAGATGTTTCTGCATCAGGTCAGTGCCACCTGCCGTTTGTTCTCGTCGATGTAAACACTTGGTGATAGCTAACGAACGACCCGACCCGACAGCTGACCTCACTGAAACCGTTTTTGCTCTTCCTACGTCGAAACGCTAATCTTGCCCATGTCAGGAGCAGCAGCACAAAACAGAGACTGCCTCGCCCGCGTCGGGCTCGGTACCCGCTTCTGTCATCGCCGGCAGCAGCGCTGCTCCTCCCACTTCAGGTCATGAGAGCCTATCAGCTGAGACATGGCTAGGACAAAGCTCTGCCCCTTCCCTCAGTCCCACCAATAAGACAGCGGTGGTTTATCAGGTAGACACGCCCACTCCCTCAGCCCCCACTTGCTGCCGCTGCTTCACCACCACGAAATTACCCCTTGCTCTCCCAAAATTGTTTTGCTCTGCTTTTGTCTGTGGTCAGAGAATTAGCCTCTGTTTTGTCCATATGATGCTGTGGTATCCCCGTAAAGTCAGCGTTCCAATTACTTCTGCTGCTACAAAGTTCCTTGCTGCAATTTATTTTTCCTAGAGTGATGCCATCGTAAGGGTTTCCCTGTTTTTTTTTTCTGCCTTTTCATCATTTGCAATTTCTGTTTTCTTGCCGTCCTTATGCATATCTGCCCTCTTCCTCAGGTGTCTCACAGCCACGCCTGGTGCTGCTTTCAGCTTTATCATTTGCATGCATGTTTACATTTCAAGCAATAACTCGCTTTTGCATGCACATCTTTTTTGTTTGCTGTAGAAGCTGCTGATTGTCTAAACACCTGGTTTTTTGTTGGGCTCCTCGTGCTCCGTTATGAGACGTGCACGTGTGCGGTACTCCGTGTCATCGCTTGCCATTTTTCCTGATTTCGGGCAGAAGTTATGTAGTGCCTTCAGATTCTGGCGGTGATAAGTGCTTGTCTTTTTTGCATTCCGCAGCGTTTTAGGAAATTTGCATAGTCTGTAGGTCTCGGCCTGGTAGCGACAGAATGCATGATCATATGGTTGCCAGTCTTCCTCTTTCGACCACAGATCACTTCCTTATACCATCTTCTGTTTTTTTTTTGTTTTTCTTTTTTAATAGTGCTATCACTGATGGGTCTGTCGTTGATTATGCCCCAGTTTCACCCCAAGCTCTCCAGTCACCCTTGACCACAGCAGCAAACTGTGCGTTTCCAGAATGCACAGGCCTGCATTTTGTTCTCACTGTGCATGATGACAGACCTGCCTTCTGGGCCCTGTGACGCACAGTGCATTAGGGACTGACATGGAGTCCCTCTACCATGCTTCCCAGTAATTTGTTCTCCCCATTTTGCACTATTTCCCTTTTTGCTGTATTTGGAGCGAATCTTGGCTGCACGATGCCAAGTTCAATCAATATTGTCTGAACTATGCTTTCTCTCAATGTACTCTTTCTACTGGATCCACAGTCTATAGGTATCGTTCTTACGTGTTTAATCTAAGGCTTTCTGATGAGCACCGAATCTCACAGAGAGGTGGAGGTCTGTCTTTTTTGTGGGCTCTCTCTTTTCCTTCCCATCCCCGAACCCTCCGCCACACTGGTGTTGTTGCTGCTTTTGCTTCTTACTGCATCCAGCATACTGGTTGATTTGAGTAGATTTTACTGGTCTGCAGCATCGAATTGTAGTTTTTTTTTTTTATTTTATTTTGATTGTGCAGTTAACTGCAATTACATTAATTGTAAAGGACAAAATCACCGGAAGACATTTGTCAGAATAAAAATTTGGAAAAAGTGTAAATAATCATGTTTACCATATGCATGTAGAAAACATTACAGAAATATTAATACCTATTTTGCAGTTGTTTAAGCCTTTATAACTGTGTTCATGTCATGTATAAATATCTGCTCTTTAAAAAAAAAATTAAATTTATAATTGTAACAGTCTGGGTAAATATATGTTGGCGTAGCTTACGGATATTTGACCCCTGTCGCCATTGATCCCTTTTCACAGATCCCTTCAACGGGACACCAACCACAGGCGAAAGTCCTGGGGGCTTCTCCTCTTCACCCCCTGCTCGCGAGCGCAGCGCCACCTTCAGGCAGGCAATCGGACACCCCGTCACCAGCACAGGCCCCTCCCCTCATTCTGAGTCAGCAGATTCAGTCCCCACACCACCAGCCTCAGACTCGCCCCCCCTCCCGCTCTTGCACACCATCCTCCCTGCCCCCCCTCTTCATCATCCACAACCAGATTTCCGGATCCCCTCAACACGCGTCACACGCCCCGCCGCAGCCGCAGGTCCAGGCGCAGCTTGCGGGCCACAGTCAGCCCCTGTCACACCCTGTTCCCTTCCCGTCAGAGGTGCCCCCGCCCTCGGGTTCCCCCAAGCCAGCCCCGGCGCAGGCTGTGCAGTTCCAGTTGGCGGCTGCGTCGGGCCTGGAGACGAAGCAGCTGACCCAGCTGCAGGACTTGACTGCGGAGCAGCAGCAGACGCTGCAGCTGGTGGGCGCTCAGCTGCAGGCCCTGTCTGCCGTGGCCCAACCCTCACCTCAGCAGAAGCAGCTGCTCGACAGACTCCATCAGGTAAGATCTTCCCGTCCGTTTGCCGTTAGTTAGCGTAGGGACGGGCGATCTGACAATTTTATATCGCAATCTTTCTTGAAGACGTCCACAAGCTGCTTTTCATACGAAACATGACCATGTCTTCCCGTAATATTTCCAAACTTAACGTGGATCCATGTTCACAAGCCAACAGAATGACTTCCTACTAGGCGGTTGTGTTGATTGGCCAAATTACATCACATGCCTCTATCACAGGGTCTTTTATCCGTGACGTTTTTGAAAAACGATTAATTGTGAGCTGTCGGCTTGGCAAATGAGGAAAAGGACCAGAAAAGGGCCCAACATCAGTCCTGAGTACCTGGAAAATCTGTGTTATTTAGTGATTGTTATCTGTTGGCTGGTTATTACAACTTTGTTTAATTTAAAATAAAGTTTAACTTTGTTTTCAAAAAGGTCATTAAAACCTATGTCTTTAATGAAATATTGTTTTTAAACAGTGCTAATAGACTTGTTAGAGTCTGGATAATCTTGACAGTGCAATTCAGATCGTGGATCGCGGTTGTGTGTTAAAAAGATCGCGGTATGATTTTTTTGGGAAGATCGCCCACCGCTCAGTTAGCGCGGCGTGGATGCCTCAGCATAAAAGCGCACGTTTGACTCCCAGCTGTGCCTACAGCTCCAGCAGAGTATAATTCTCAAGCAGCAGCCCCAAGCCCAGCTCCTAGCCTCCAGTCAGTTCAGCCCCCAGCAGGACATGCCAGCCGCCCAGATCAGCACCTCTTCTGGGGTCGGGAACCTGACCCAGATAGGCCCTCTGCTGCAGTCTGCGCCTGTGCTGGTCAAGACTTCAGCTACAGGTAAGGCTTTCTGCTCCAATTTCAAGAGATGCATGGATTCCTTGAGGTCTGTTAATCCCTCTCCCGGCACCTTCTCATGGTCTATCCCTGTCCAGTGTCCAGCGAACTCAAGATGTTCTCAGGGGCTCCAGGAGTGACTGAGGCCACAGTCAAACAAGTGATTACTCCTCCAGGCAGCCATAACCAGCTGGTACAGGTGAGGACGAGCCCCAAAGCGGTGTAACGATTTTGGACGAGAAAGTAGGCCGGTTCCCAACAGTAAAGGTCAACTGCACATTGCTGCTTTTTCCACACATCCCCTTGACCCTTGTCTGGATTGTTTCTTCTTAGCCAAAATCAGGGCTCATCAGCGCGTTTGGAGGGCTTTCTGGAAAGACAGGGCTCCAGACACAGGCTGTGTGCTCCGGAGTCTCCCAGCTGTCCTCACCACAGGTTCCCACTTCCATCAAAACACAGGCGAGGAAACGTCCAGTACTGTAATGCGGAGCAGTTCACAGTGTGTGTTTGAATTGAAGATATTTCAAATGACAAACATTGAATGATACAGTGTATTTCTGCTGTTAGACTTCAGCTGTGAAGCTGCCTTTTGCAGTGCAGCCCAGCAAGGAGGCCAGGTTGGTAACCACCGTTTCTGGCATTTGTGTGTGTGTGTGTGTGTGTGTGTGTGTGTGTGTGTGTTTGGGGGGGGGGGGTTCAGCTATACATTACATTGTGGGGACCAAATGTACACACACAGTGTGAGGAAAAAACAGTTATTTTGAAGGGAACATTCAATTTTCTAAAAATGTGTGACTGCAATCAAAATCCTAACAAAAGTATTGTATTTTGTTAATTACGGTTAATTATGGTTGTTTTAGTTGGGATGAGGGTTTTGTCCATAGAAATGAATGGATGGTCCCCACAAAGATATGAGTACAGGTGTGTGTGTAATGGTTTATGTGAAATTATCTGCCTTGGAAATCTAATGCTAAGTGTGGCTGGAATCCATGGTAGTGGCTGCTTGTGGATACAGATCTTTTTAAAACTGTACCAGTTTGATGGTGAAATGGAGATTTGTAAACAGTCATTTCTGTTTCTTGGGAAACCTCGATGTACATGACAAAATGACACTACTCTTGGGCGTGGCCTAACGCTTCGTGCCCAGTAATCCAAAGGAAAATATTGCACTCAAATGCCATTTTTTCAACCTGCGTATTTTGATTGTGAAATGATTGGAAATGCGAGATATTCCTATAAAAAATAATAACGCTAGCAAATTAACTGCCCCGTGTCGTACTGAATTCCCGCTTTAACTGACTGCCAAATTTGCTGAAAAGCTGCAAAAATGAGAAAACGCTCTCAGATCCACTTCTATAACTCCTCAGGCGAATTCCTGTTTGTTTGTTTGCTTTAAACATGGAGCTCTTCCTGAAGAAAGATGCCACAAAGCTCTTAACAAAGATCTGAGGACGAGAACAACTGAGCTGGGCAGTGAATAAGCAGCAGTACAACATTTACTGGGAGAAAAGAGCTTTTAAAAAAAAAAAACATTCGAGAGGCAGAATAAAAACTCATGGTAGATCTCAGCAGGAGAAATAGCTCTTTGCGGTCTAACGCACCTGGAATGCTAACGTTCTATTCAGAAAGAGGTGTGGATGGGAGCAGTTAGATAAATAAGGTCGCCGATCTTCATGAACCAAGCGGCGGGTACAATAATACACCAACAGCCACAGCTAAAGCTCTCATAAATTGTTTCAGATTAGGAATGCAAAAAAACTTGCATGGTACAGGGCACAAGTGTCCACATCCATATGGGGAGTCTGGATCAATCAGCATTGTTTAATCAGCTTATTTAAAATGACTCCCTAAAAAAACACCTTGGAGAGTGTTCAGGAGATGTGTTTGGAGTTCAGTAAACGACATTAGCTCTTCATATCGGGACCAGTCTGCCTAGTATGTCAGTGTCAGGTGCTTCCAGATACACACTCCACATCAGCCGACTTGCTCTTCATTAGCGGTTACAGAAAATGGGTGCAAACATTACTACTTTGAATGTCTGCATATGCCCTAAAAGCTAAGTATATACCAACTCATATTGTGTGTGTGTATCTGACAGATATAGATGATGTTATAATTTAAGCATCACAAATATGGGAATGGTCAATACCTCAAAACGCGGTGACATGACTTGCTGGAGTCAATAGCTTTCTTATTTTGTGTATGTTGTATACAACTTTGAGAGGATAGTTGAATGTTTACGCTCTACATTTCCATGTTAGTGTTGTAGACGCTAAAAGGTCAGGGAAGTTTTAACAGGTTCTTTGCAAATATGCAGTTAAAGGAACGTTACTTAATTGGAAATTTTCATGCAGTGGGAGTGCATGTTAAATTTGAAGAAGCCTAATTGTTCTTTCTGCAGCTCTTACGTCTTCAAATGCTCTGTCTTTACAGAATGCTGGAGCAGTTAAGGAAGCAGCAAGGTTCCGTGTTACACCCCGATTACAGCTCACCCTTCAAGTCTCTTGGGGATGCCTTACACAGACTAATTCCCTACCATCTTTATCAGGGCACCCCCTGTTCCCTTCAGGATAACAAAAAAGGTATCTCCCCATATCAGTATTTTTGCTCATTTATTTAATTTTTTATTTTAATTTTTTGGAGTGCTGGCATGAATTCAGTAATTCGGTAACTTTCTCTTGGTGTACATAGTGGATGAAGAGTTTGAGGCCGTGGCGACTCAGCTGCTGAAGCGGACACAAGCCATGGTGGACAAGTACCGTCTCTTGCTGTTTGAGGAATCTAAGGTACAGCTGATCCCCGTGAACTCGTATGGCTCTCGTTTTCTCTTTTAGTCCTTTAGGGTGTCGTGCTATAATTTTTCCTCTCTAATGCGCAGAGGCTGGCTCCCTCCGCTGAAATGGTAATGATGGACAGGATGTTTATCATGGAGGAGAAGACTGCTCTCAGCCAAGAGCGGCTGCTGGCCAAGGAGAGGCCGGGTAACTTTGTTGCTGATATGTTTACATTGTGTCGCCGTGACCCTCTTAACCCCCTGGCCCCCACGAATGCCCATCAGTTTCCATCAATATTTTTGCTAAAATTTTTTGCTTATTCTGTTTACTTCATTTAACTCTTGTCTGAGAGCTTTGATGATCGTCCAAGGAATTTAGTGCATCTCTATCTTTTGCACCAGTCGGTACACCTTGGCTACTTGACGCTTGTCGGAGTGATCTGTTTTCTGTGGCTCAAATATTTAATCTGAACGGCATCCTTATCAAGGAAATCCATGTCCAACTCCAGAACCTCAAAAAATACTTTTGGTACATTTCTTGATGAGCTGCACATCTTATACGTGGTTCTAAGATGGTTTTTCCTATGAATAATTGAAGGCAGAACTTTCTGCATTTGGCAGTTTATGTGTTGATGTGAAGATGAGTAATGTGCTAAAATTTGAAGCGGTGAAAACAACAGAAGGGATCTTGGAGTGCATGGAGGATTTATTTTATGATGTTCTTTGTCAATGGCAGATGAATATGCAGCCCTTCAGAGTGCAGCTGTCGCCCAGCGCCCCGCACCTACGGATCCCAGCACCGCGGGGGCTTCCAAGCCAGTGGCGGGGGCTCTGAATGTGGCATCCACTCCTACCCTATCTCACGTCACGCCCACCAAGCTGGTGATCAAACACGGCGGAGGCGGCGCGTCCGTGTCTTGGTCGACAAGCTCGACGCCGGCCAGCTGCCAGAGTGCGGCCAACGCTCCCCCGTCCGGCCACGCTGACGACGAGGACGCCCTCCCCCAGCGCAGCAAAAAGCCTCCTATCAAGACATACGAGGCGCGCCGTCGGATCGGCTTGAAGCTGAAGATCAAGCAGGAGGCGGGGCTCAGCAAGGTGGTCCACAACACCGCGCTAGACCCCATCCATTCGCAGCCACGGCTTCATCACGCTTCGAACCCACAATCCCCTCCGCATCACCAACAGTCCAAGTCTGCTGTCGCCACGGCAACCTTGAACAGGACTCCTACCTGTGGCTCGGACTCCTCTGCTCTTGGCGTACCCACCACGGCTGTGGCCGGCACTCAGCACGTAGCAGCTCCCTCCGCCACAAACTCACCCTCTTGCTCATCATCTTCCTCGTCGACACAAGTGAATGGGACACTGGAGCATCATGGGAAATCTGCAAGCCTAGCGGCTGCCTCCTCCGCCCCTCCCCCCACGTCCTGTCGGCTCCCTTTACGGAAAACCTACCGTGCAAACGTCAGCCCCCCAGTGCGTCCCGGTGTAGCGGGGGGAGAGGCCGGCGGCTCGGCCCATCGCCACCACTGCCCCCCCCACCCCGCCGATCCTCCCGTGCATCAGCAGGGCTCACGTTCACCTCATACTCGGACCGTCGTAGCCAGTGTTAAAGTGGAGAACCGGGGCGGCAAGTTCCAAAGATCTCCCAATACGAAGGCGGGGGGGGAGTGCGTAGTGGGTGACGGGGGAGGCATGGGGAGCGTTAATGCTCAGGGGAAGGTGACACCCCCGGGTTTCATAGAAGAGCTGGCCGAGGTGGAGGTGGTTTTTAATCGCAGCATCAAAAATCAACACCGCTTGCGGGGTCCGCAAGGTCTGCGCCACTCAGGAGGGGAGGAAGAGGAGGGGGGTGGTGACAGAGGAAGGGGTGTCAGGAGCAGGGAGCGGCCCATCCCGGGCAATCGCCTTGGATCCCCTTCTCCCACCGGCTCCCAAGGCTCCTGGGATTCCTTTGTACCGTCGAAGCGGCACAAGTCGGATTCGCCAGACATGGACAACGCCAGCTTCTCCAGTGGCAGCCCCCCACCTGACGACTCTCTTAATGAGCACCTGCAGAGTGCCATAGACAGCATATTAAACTTGCAGCAAGGTCCTCCCCCCACATGCACCGGTAGTAGCAGTAATGGTAGTGCCAGCGTAAACGCAGGGAGGGGTCAGGGGTCGAATCAACCCCACCCTTCAGGTAGCTCCTACCGAGCTGTGGGGTCGTCGGCATCCCCGTCCGTCTTCCAGGGCATGCAGGGGGACAGCAGCGGGACCTTCTCCTCCAGGGGGCAGAATGGCAAGTTGGTGTCACGGACATACAGTAGATAACGGTGCCCGACGCAGCAGGAAACGGGAAGACACGAGGAGCTTGAGGAGGGCGGTGGGGGGTCATGCACAGTACATCTTTATGCTCTGTCCAGCAGTTTCTTTCATCGGTTGTAAGCATTAATAAGGTTTTGAGAAATTCTGCCTTAAGGTAGGCCTAATTTGAACATAACTCTCTGGTTTCCGCGGAGTGAAGTTTTAAAAAAACAAAAAAAGGACAAAATATTATTTTCAAAATGTAAAAGGAAACTGATTATAGTTTCTACCCCATGTCTTTGTGCTATAGTCAGCAGAAAATCCAGTGGTGTCACTCTATTGTATCTCAAATGGTATAAAACCCTCCTTGCTGAGGATGATGCATCCTGGCTCAACTACAGTGTCGCGGCAAAGCATCGTTATCGTTATCGTTATCGCTATCGCTATCGCATAGCTATCGCTGAAACTGGGAAATTGCACATTTGCCGCCACAAAAAACTTTCAGCTTACCGACCAACTCCAATTCAGCAGTGCTCCCGCTGGCACCCTCGAGTTCGGTTAGGTGTAAAATCTCCCGCCGCCCCCCCCCCCCAAATCCAAATATTATGGATTGGTGCATAAATATTTATTGCAGAATTAAACCACCAATGGTGAATTTAAGTTTTTGCAGTGTACATCATGTAGTTAACAGAGATATGCAGGTCATAGAAAATGAGTACTAATTTGAATTCTGTGCTTAGCTGAGTAAATGTATTTTTTTGTATTTATTTTGCACACACTCTTAATGGGTTCTTGTCTGTTTAGTGCCTCTTGTGGCTCCCTTTAGACTGAAGGAATGAAGTGTTGCCCTAATTCCAGTGTCCTACTTCCCATTTTCCTATTGTTTGCCCACTATCATTCCTCTTGCTTTTCACCATTCTGAGGTTCTGTTTTCTGTCCTTGTCCCTTCTGCGGCTTCCTCTGCCCTAATTTTACGTTACATTTTTTTTTTATCCAGTCATGATCGCAGTATGCTTAGAATGTGGAACGTTGTCTGAAGGCGCTTCCATCACACTGATCATCGCACACAGCACTCAGAAAAGGCTTGTTTTTCCCTTTGTATTTTTTTTTGTGGGAATGAGAACCCTGAGCATTTTATTTACCAGTCGGTCTGGTCTGTCACGGTGCGCCTCTCTGCTGCGGTGTCGTATCTTTACCTTTGTGTCTGCGCCTTTTCTGAAGCTGCGCAGCCAAGAAGCAAAACCTACATTCTCGTGCTCCTTTTCGCCATCTGGTGTCCATTACGCTCTGTCAGGCCTTTTGTAAGGAATGATGCAATCATCGCAGGGAGGCCATCTTGGCTGTAGTTTTCCAGTCCAGTTGGGTTTTTTTTGGCATAAGAGGGTAAATTTTGTCTTAACTAAGTTACTCTCTAATCTTGCCAATGCACAGTTGGGTACTGACTTGATTTTCTGTATTCTGTGAATGTTACACCTGTGTAGTTTATGCCTATGACCACAAGAGGGCACAAGAATGGTAAAACTGCAGTAGCTGTTTAATTTGGTTTCAATTAGCCGTCAAATGAGTCCCGTTTCAGTTTTTAGAAATGATTTTTGCTGAATATATACGTAGCGCACTCCTGAAGAAAAACTGATGAATGGAACCTGTGAATTGACCACCAGCACTAATGGAGTTCAGAAGAAGAGTGCAAGTGCTGCAGGCCAACTGTCAGGAAGATGAGCGATATAATACCGGAACATGTACGTGTAGGCAGGGCCCCCGTATGGACTGAGTACTCGTTACGCGGATTGGGCGTATTTCACGTCCCTTTTGTTTACTATGTGCTGCTCCTTCGCAGATTAGCCACTCGCTATCGAACAAAATTCTGCTGTGGGACCTGCTGGACAGATCATACGTAATGTGCATTTATGACATTTAAAACTTGGGTGGGGAAAAAAGTCACAACGAACACTGAACAGTCCCCCCTTTTTTTTTTTTTTTTTTTTTTTTTTTGGGTGGTTGTTTGGGGCGGCCCGTCACCGCGCCCCGGTTTTTGGATTGAACAGTATCACCCCCCGTGGGGCTGGGACCGATGCGAAATA
>JAODLD010000044.1:8238671-8272428 GCA_026781065.1 Mormyrops boulengeri | reverse complement strand
ATCACAGACGCACTTTTTCCAAGGCATTCCCGAGTGCTGTGTTTAAATAGAGGATTCTGAAAAGGTCTGCGTTTCCTTTCAGTGCCTAGCAGGGGTGCGCTCTCTGCTCCGATTCAGTTTAGAAAATTTGCTTCCAAAGAATCACTAGTTTGTTCTTTTAAAGGTATTTTAACAGAAGAAAATATTCCAGGTGAGCGTGTGCTGCTCCTTGTCGCACTACTTGGCACCGCACTTATGCTGTCAGGTAAGAATGTCACGCTTATTCTGTTATTAGTCTGCATCAACTGTAGTACCTGTAAAATAATTGTTTTATTTTTTAAGGCATTCTGTGGACAGTCTTCAAAACCACAAGTTAAAAGTTTTCTGTTTATTATCCTTCCTCAGTCGGCATCGTGTTCCTTTTCTTGAGCAACTCAGCAGTGTCCGTAGAATTTACTTTTAATTGTATTTTGTGGAAAAAGAAAGAAAAATCGCAGCTTCTAACATCAAAGGATGACAGGAAATCTTGTTTTTTTTTGCGCACTTGGTATTAACGTGTCCTTTTTCCATGCAGGAACTACAAAGAACATGTTTATTTAGAACTTAAGTGTCTGTTAGATGAACTTCACTGCTTTGCAGTGTCCGCTCTCTGAAATCAAGTTCAAACTAGCCTGCTAATCCGTGAGTCATCGCTTTTACCTTTTAAGGTATGAACTTTTGGATGTTCAGCTTTTTCAAAAAAAAAAAAAAAAAAAAAAAAAAACTATATATAGCTAGTATTTCTTAAGCTGGTGCTGTTTAACTCTTTTGTTTTTGCAGAAGCTTCACAGCTCAGTGTTTTTTCCACTGGGTTCTCTGCAAAAGGCTGCCAGTTAGTTCCCTAGTCTCCCTCCTCCTCCATCCTTTTCCTTCCTTTCACTGTGGTTATTGTCTCAGTTTTAGTCCTGTTTTCCCTGCTCCTGGCCTTTCCGTTTTGATTTATTTAGTTTTTATGTAAGAACGTATTTTTCCATATCTGTTCTTCTTCCCCTCTTTATAACTCTAATAGCTTTGAGTGCAGCTGGATATTTGACCAAAGCACGTCACGTTAAGTATCTCGTTGGCGCAAAACCAAGTCTCCTCCAGGGCTTTGAGCCGGTACCCTGTCAGTGGTCCCGTTAACCACACCCTGACTGCAGCTCTTTCAAGTTAAAAGTCATGCAAAGCAGGCATGCACATATGTCAGTGGCTATAGCTAACCACACCATGACTGCAGCTCTTTCAAGTTAAAAGTCACGCAGACCACACCTCGCCCCTTGTGCTGCAGGCCGTTCCTAGATCTGTGATTGGGCAGTTTTGTGTGATGGCTGCGTTCTCAGTGTGTATCGATTGTGCGTATGCAGTCACGACAAGAGTTTGCTCATTTCAAGTGTGTTTCCTTCAGTGGGTTGTTCCCTCATAATCTCTTCACTGGGAATAGTTTTTTCCGAAACGTCCCAAAGACATTAACATCAGCAAACGATTTTAGGGGACCAGATGTTTGTGTGGTGGAGTCTTTAATAAAGGCTCCCGGTCCAGCATGGGTTCTTCCAATAGCCAGAGATCTACGAAGGTTTATCTACAGGCATGAAGAATGTATTTATTTAAAGATGAAATGTTTGATTTATTTCCAGATGTCATCAAAGACACATTATTGGAGATTACAGCTGAATTAAAGAGGCGACGATAAACATTGGCATCACATTCTTGAAGCTTTTGCTGCCAGACAAAGAAACCCTGGGAATCCAAAGATAACTGCTATAGTTTTAGAAAGCCAAGGCGGTTTTCAATACCTTAATATTGACACTGCATACGCGAATACCTCTGTAAGCAGGTAATTGTCAACAGGCCCCTTTGTACCTTTCATATCATCTCAAACCCCTGACCATCATGTCCCGCTGGGCGCGTAAAAACAAAAATGACAAAACGACAGTAGTGGTGCGGACCGTGACGGAAGGGCTCAGGTCTCTCTATCGTAAGAAGCTCCTGCCCATCGAGAAACATTACGGCTTCCATGACTTCCACTCCCCGAGTCTCGAGGATGCCGACTTTGACAACAAGCCCATGGTGCTGGTAGTGGGCCAGTACTCGACAGGCAAGACCACCTTGATCAGGTAATTATTAACCTTGCGCATGGGCCGTTTGTGTGGCAAGCAAAGCCTTTTGTTGGTGCTCTGTATTCTTTGGATCGTTGATGTACTTCTATCAAACCATCACATTCCCTATACATTTTTGTGCATTTTTCTGTCGCTTATGGAGTTAATGATTCTGTCGGGTAATAAATTTTGATTTACAATTCTGCAAATTTATCATCATTGATTTCTTCGATAATACATATTATGTTATAGACGTGTAATACCTAGATTTGCACGTGACAAATAAAGAACTTTGAACTTTGATTAAAATGAATTTAAACATGCATATGTAAAAAAAAATCTGAATAGTTGTGGATGTACTGCAGTGATATCTGGTCATCTGTAAACATAACAGAACTGTGGTCTGCTTTATCTCCGTTGTTCCACTGTAGATACCAGCTTGATTATAAACTGAGATAATGTGGTTTCCAGGTACCTACTGGAGCAGGACTACCCAGGCAGCCGTGTGGGCCCAGAGCCAACCACCGACTGCTTCACTGCCATCATGCACGGAGATGTGGAAGGCCTCATTCCAGGGAATGCCCTGATCGTCGACCCCAACAAGCCCTTCCGGAAGCTCAATCCGTTTGGCAACACTTTCCTCAACCGGTAAGAGAAAACAGTGCAAGTAGGCCGATGCAGGGAAACGTGACAGAGAGACTGAGGTTGAACCGGAATCTGTCTGTGGGGCAGTGGAACGAGGGAGATTGCAGAGAAATGTCATTAATCTTCTGCTCTGAGGAATGCAAAGCCTGTGTTTTCCTGTGCTCTGGATAGGGAGGGGCTTACCTTGTGGAAGGACTGAGAAAGGTTTCCCAACCCGGTCCTTGGGGATCCCCAGACAGTCCTCGTTTTTGCTCCCTCCCAGCTTCTGGTAGGGAGGAAGCAAAAATGTAAGCTGTCTGGCAGGGAACTGGGAGCTGTGAGGGAGCAAAAATTTGGTCTGTCTGGTACCGAATTGGAAGGGAGGAAAAATGTGGACTGGCCGAGGATTGTGAGGACTGGACTGGGAAACACTGTTCTGGAGAGCAAAAAATGCTTTGGCATTTGAAGGAAAATCGTGTTAAATTACTCTTGAATGATAAGAACTGCCGCGGATTGAGTTAATAGCGCTAAATGGGCCAAAGGGCGACACTGCAGCAGTGAATCAGACTGTTTATCGTCAAGCCGCCAGCTCCCACTGCTGGGCGCTTTGTTTGCTAAACTTCTGCTCCTTATTGGCTTTTAAGAATTTCTGGGAAACTGCCTCTCCCTTTGCAGCCTGTATAATTCAGCGTATTATTCTGTCGAGTGGCATATTTTACATGAAATAAGGCTCTACGGTGCATCTGCTCAGAAATGGCACATTTACTTGGCTTCTTAGCTCTTCAGTGTTATGATCTTGAATTCTACGTGAAAGCGGCTGCTAGCAAAGGCAGATCAGACCGGGAAGTTGTCTTGGTTAGATGTTGAGCGTTCAGTATTGTTTCGTTTTGGCAGTGATGGTGAGTGTGTTTTTCCTTCAGGAAGTTGTATATGAAAGGGCCTCTTGCACACAATGGACTAAAGCTGGTGAAATAGATACCTGTGAGACTTCCTTATTGTGTTGTTATTGAAGGATCGGTTGATGATTCATTATACTTAAGATGCATTCATGTAGATGTCCAATTTTTGTTAGTGTTTAAATATTTTAAATATATTAAATATATTATATGGTTAATTGGTGCTATATGTGGTGATGGCCCTGTTCCCTGAAGCATAATGAGGCCGTTGAATGTGTGTGGTATTGTATTTAAAGTGCCAAATCCAAGTAAGTAATTTTAACAATTGCTGCAGTGCAGTGGTCATCACTGTAACTTTAATAATTGCTCCAGTGCAGTGGTTGTCATTGCAGCTTTAACAATTGCCCCAGTGCAGTGGAGGATTTTCGTTGTAAAAGTAGTTCCTACTGCTCCAATATCAAGCTCTATCCAGAGATACCAAGAACCGTTTAGATACATACTGTATTATTTGCAGCTATTTTTGAACATTTGGTTAAGAAATAACAGTACAATCGACCCTTCTACACTGCGTCTTTCCCTGGGGCGGTTTCAGTATATTGCTCCTGACTGTCACAATGTAGAAGGATCGACTGTAATTATATTATTTTACTGCTCTTTTACTGATATGAAGAATCCTTTTCACGTCTCCCTCTCTCTTAGGTTTCAATGTGCTCAGATGCCAAGTCAAGTCCTGGAAAGCATCAGTATCATCGATACACCTGGGATTCTGTCTGGGGCCAAGCAGAGAGTAAACAGAGGTGAGCGTGTGGGACCATGTGGGACCATGTGGGACCATGTGGGAGTGTGTGGGCTGGGCAGAAGGAAACATGCTCAAAGTTTAACTGAAACGTGCTACTGTCCCTTGCACACTCTGACCTCTCTCCTCTCCTGCAAATGCAGGTATAAAGCACATGTAAGTAGATGGAGACTAACAGCATCCAGAATGAGAGGCTACAGTGAATCATAAGGAAAAGCTCTTAAGGTGGACAGCTTAGAAGCTTTTTAAAAGGGCTTCTAAAAATCTGGGATCAGAGAGAGAAATCATTTGTGTACATCTATGATTTAGCAAAGGGATCTAATTATGTTTCAGGTAATGAAGTAACCAGTGAGGACCAGGC
The DNA here is from genome assembly GCA_026781065.1 of Mormyrops boulengeri. Taxonomy (NCBI): domain Eukaryota; kingdom Metazoa; phylum Chordata; class Actinopteri; order Osteoglossiformes; family Mormyridae; genus Mormyrops; species Mormyrops boulengeri. The sequence goes on along the minus strand of JAODLD010000044.1, from coordinate 8,267,658 downwards.
TCTCGATTATGTTCAGAACGCGATGCTCTCCACCTATTTCGAAATATGTAACATGTCAGGAAGACGATGATGGTCAGTGTGTGCGACCGTTACGAAGAAGGAAGGGATGGTGAATTGCAGAAGGCATTGGAGAGGAAGGATATATGGACTGGGTGTGGATGGAAAATCAGTCAAGGCAGAGGAAGAAAAATGTAAACATTTCAAACCAAGCCAATGTCCAGAAGGCAGAGGGACATTCAACTGTCAGGACGATTCTTTTATGACTTATTTTGCCCTTCTGTCAGTTTGACAAATTGTACAAAAGTCAACAATGAGGCTTAGAGATGCTGGCAGAATTTATTTTTGTCACAATATAATCACAATCACAAAAACACTAAAACTGAAATGCATAACTTTACAAGTATGCAACTGTGTTTTAAATAATACTATGAAAACAAAGATTCCCAAGAAACCACGAAGTAACCACGAAGTATCCTACTGTCACCCCATATAACTCTCCTGAAATCCAAGTTTTATAAATTTGCCAAGTAATCTACATGGAGTAGATTCTATCGTGCTAATATTAAATATCTCCAATTCAGTGATTTCAGACAAAATCTGTTCTAATTTGTTGGTGTGATACACAGGATCCATTTATGGAAATGGAAGACGAAATTAAAGCATTTATCTATTAATTTACACAGCCAGTACATTTTGTCATTCTGAAATATCAGTGACTAGAGGTTGCTGGCTGGTTTGATTCATTGGTCTTGGGAGCTTCAAAATATATTTAATTTCGTAGTGACGTGCACTGCAAAATACATTTAATTTCATAGTGATGTGCACTGCAAAATACATTTAATTTCATAGTGACGTGCACTGCAAAATACATTTAATTTCGTAGTGACGTGCACTGCAAAATGCATTTACAGTGTAAGGCTCATGTTTAAGTGGAATAAATATTTCTGCATGTTTCAGATCAAAATGCAATGTAGACCTAATTGCCTGGTATGGCTATTATTGGGCACAGTACATAGCTGAGGAATGGCAAGGGAGGCATTTCAGCATTTTAATGTGAGTATGGGAAAGCGCAGCATACTGTACCTGTAGACAGCAGCTGGTAATTAGCTACATTTGGTTTTTAATCCCCTGACACTATAAATCAGGGCTGCCCAACTCTACTCCTGGGGGGACCGGAGCCCTGTGTGGCTTAGCTCTTTCCCTGTTCCACCACAAATGATTCAGCTTAAGAGCTGTGTGGTAATTAGCACAAGGAGTTGAATCAGGTGTGTTAAATGAGGGGAAACCCAAAAATGTGCAGGGCTCTGGCCCCCCAGGACTGGAGTTGGGCAACCCTGCTATAAATCATAACATTTCCTTTGAGCTCGATCTGAATGACTGGCAGTGCATCCTCCATATTTTAATTTAGTACAAGTTAAAACAAGTGAACAGATGCAGATATACTGACTGCAAATGCCAGCCTGCTGTGTGAGTCTTTAGTTTTTCATGCGTGTTTGCAAACTCCCAGGCAGTGGAAAATGTAATGCAGGATGAATCACCCATTGTCTACTTTTTAACTATTAGACGACTGCTGGTGTGGCCTGTTTGGCTTAGGAAACGTATTTTCTGGTAAAGGTTAGACAGTAATTCACTGACATTTTAATACTAATATTTAAGTTTTGGCACTGGTAGTCTTGCAGCCAGGGTTTGGGTAGTTACTGACAAAAGTAATCCATTACAGGCAGAGGTGGAAAGTTCAGGTCCAGAAAGTACAAATCCAGGCCAAGGTTTTGTTTCAACCAACCAGCTGAATACTCTGTGACTGACTGTGACTCTTTATGCTCTGGTTGGTTGAAACAAAACCTTGGTCTGGATTTGTACTTTCTGGACCTGAACTCTCCACCTCTGTAATGGATTACGTTTGCGAGTAGCCTCCCCAACACTCCAGGTTTTTTATGACCTGGAGGGGCATATTTTTAAGATGGATGCTTTTAACCGCAGAGCACAGTGCTGATGAGCCTTGCAGCGGTGATTATCCATACACCATGGCCGAATTAAAGCCCAGTTTGAAGCTTATTGGTACGCTCAGTCGTGAATATTCTGGAACGGTGCCTTGAACAATGTGTTCTTCATCAGTCAGGCGTCAGTTTGGATTAAGTCCACGTCCCTTCTTCAGAATTCCTGACACTAGGAGCAGTGCTGCACATTACCGACCGTGTGTGGTATTTCGCAATCGTCATGCTGCCTCGAAGCAGTGTGAAAATTTTGTAGCATAATAAATACATTATTGGAACACAAGAAGAATAAGTTAATTCCCAATGTCTAATGTAACCCTTTGCTGTCCTAACATTGTTTTGTGTATTTAATTAAATATGAAGCAGCTGAAAGTGTGATGTTATGGTGATGTTAGAGGCCAAACTACTGTATGTGGAAGCAATTAAAAACTCTGAGATGGCACCTCTATTAATCTAAAATGCATTTTAAGTGTTATAGGCACAAAGATGCATTTTTTATGAAAAATCAGTCACATATGTTGTAATTTTATTTTTAAGCCACTTAGGTGCCAATTGAATGTAACTTATGCATTTCTGTAATTTGTCCTGTAAATCTAAGTGGGAGGTGTCGGCTCAGTGGGATTTGATGCTCTGTGTGTGACTGGAAGTGATGTCACCGTTGGGCCCTTGAATAAGACCCCTAACCCCTGGTTGCTCCAGACTCTGTCTGACTCAATCACTTTGGATACAAGCATCTGTTAAATAAATGTAGTGTTGATATTTGTATTTCATAAGCAATATTTAAAAAGAGGTTTAACAAGCACCATACCATAGAATTGTATAAGATGAGGAAAGCTAGCCGTATTATCCTGCGCATTGCTATGTCTGCGCCTCGCCGCCAGCGACGTCCTCTGCCCCTCGCCGCCAGCAACGCTATCTGTGCTTCACCCCCAGGATATGACTTCCCAGCAGTGCTGCGCTGGTTTGCTGAACGCGTGGACCGCATCATCCTTCTCTTCGATGCCCACAAGCTGGAGATATCCGATGAGTTTTCAGAGGCCATCGAGGCATTGCGCGGCAATGAGGATAAGCTGAGAGTCGTCCTGAACAAGGCCGACATGGTGGGCACCCAGCAGCTGATGCGGGTGTACGGCGCCCTCATGTGGTCACTGGGCAAGGTGTTTGGGACCCCTGAGGTGCTGCGGGTTTATATCGGTTCTTTCTGGTCAGAGCCATTGATGATACCAGACAACCGGAGGCTGTTTGAACTGGAGGAGGAGGATCTCTTTGCAGATATTCAGAGCTTACCTCGAAACTCTGCTCTGCGCAAACTCAATGACTTGGTGAAGAGGGCCCGTCTGGTCAGGGTGAGTATTCTACATATTTATTAATAGATATACTTAAATAAAGCTTTTCGGTATTTAGTCAGCTTGAGTGCTTGGCCCTAAAGAAGAAGAAAAAAAACCAACTATCCATGTTCATATTTATCGGTGATTATACTAGTTATCTTGTACCTCTCAATAAAATGAAACATGAATAAGATATATTGCTGACAGAACAATGGAAAAAGGTCTTCATATATGGGATTGCATGAATTAATATTATAAGATAATACAGATAATGAACCAAATTTCTGTGTATTTAGGAAACAAATGCATAAGAATTCTAGTGTCTTATAAAAGTGTCTCTCTACCCGGTCTTCTGGAAACCCCAGAGGATCCATGGCCTTGTTCCCTCCCAGCTCCTGGCAAAAACACGGACTGTTTGGGGGGTCCTGAGCACTGGGCTGAGAGACGCTGCCTTATAAGATTACAAGCAGATTGGGTTCCTTGAAAAAATACTCAAATTCCTCCTCCCCCCCCATGCCAGGTTCATGCCCACATAATCGGCCACCTGAAGCAGGAGATGCCCTCCGTTTTTGGGAAGGACAATAAGAAGAAGAACTTGATCCACCAGCTGCCTGTCATCTTCTCAAAGATCCAGCTGCAGTATAACATTTCCTCAGGAGATTTTCCGGATTGTGCCAAGATGCAAGTAAGCATCTGCTTTCGGTCACGGGAGATGTTTTACGTGATGTGATGAGGAATTCACATTACACTCGACTTTTTACGGCTGCAGTTTAAATATATTAGTGGTTTTTGAAATTTATGTTAGTATTCCATTCCTTAATCCAGTGTTTCCTAAGCCAGTCCTCGGGGAACCCTGGACAGTCCACGTTTTTGCTCCCTCCCAGCCAATCAGGAACACTGAATACCCGGTACAGGTGCGCTGGGAGCTGAGAGGAAGCAAAAACGTGGACTGTCCGTGGACTGGGTTGGGAAACACTGCCTTAATCAACTGGTAAATTGAATTTCCCTTAACTTTAGTATTTAGTATTGATGGATCATTTCCATTTTACTATATTCTCGGTCATTGGCATGAATTTCCAAGCCCCTGAGTATTAAAGCCCCTGGTTTAAAAAAATTTTGCGCCTTGAGCAGGTTCCTGTCTTGTAGCGATGCTTCTAAAACTGATCTGATTCTTCTGCAGGACAAACTTTTGGTGCATGATTTCACAAAATTCAAGTCTCTAAAGCCAAATTTAATGGCTGCCTTGGATGAGCTGCTGTCTACAGATATTGCCAAGCTGATGCCCCTGTTGCATCAGGAGGAACTAGACGTGGGCACCCAAGCTGGGGTTCAGGGTGGGGTCTTTTTGGGTTCCCGTGGAGGGCCTTTCCAGGAGGGGGATCTTTTTGCCGAAATGGATGAGGATGGTGAAGAGAGTGGGGCGGAGGAAGAGGACTGGGTGGTGATGAAAGACAAGCCCAAGTATGATGAGATCTTCTACAACCTCTCACCCATAGAAGGAAAGCTGAGTGGGAGCAAGGCCAAGGACTGGATGGTGAGCACCCGCCTGCCCAACTCCGTGCTCGGTCGCATCTGGAAGCTGTCGGACGTGGACCGGGACGGCATGCTGGATGCTGATGAGTTCGCCCTGGCCAGCCATCTCATTGAGGTCAAACTAGAGGGGCATGGGCTGCCCCAGGAACTGCCTGCTCGCCTGGTGCCCCCATCCAAACGGCGGCACAGAGGCTCAGATGCATAGGTAGCATCTGACGTCATTGTTCCTTAGTTTTTCTCCCCCTTTCGCCTGTCCTGTCACGCTCCCTTTTCCTTCATATCCTCACAAACCGCCCAGAAGCCTGCAGTGTGTGTAACCTTTATACCTGTTATACAAGTATGGGTTCACCATTGACTAAAATATTTTGCTTTGCATTCTCAAAGAATTTTACTGATCTTGCAAACATCTTACAAGTAAGTCGACCAAAATGTGTGTCCCGTGATGCTTCTAATGTACGGTTATACTTCCACACATGTTTGTTTAACTCCTGTAATCATCCCAAAACATATCTGGACTCTTACTCTGCAATAAACTTTACTTATACAGTTTATTTCTGTAGTGTGGGCTAAACATATTGGTTATTAACGAAATTAGGAAAAAGGTGTAACCCTTTACTGACGTTTGGCAGTTCTACAGTCCCACAATCCGCACCATGTCTGGTTTTGTCTAACCATTTCTTGTAATATGATGCTTGCTTTTTTAATGATATAGGACATCTTATACTGCTTTAGAATTACTCAAGGATGTCTATACTTAATTACTATGTGTTATTGATGCAATCAACGTGTTTTTCGAGAAAATTCCAGCAAACAAATGACTGTGATGACTGGCTATAAGTCTCACCAATATTCAATAAAATATGAATAATACTCCAAAAGAATGTGGAGAGTTAACTTCCATTTCAGGGACGGAGATTAAATGTACCTGAAAATTTGTACATTTTAATTCATGCAATATTTAGCTACTGACTGTTTCAAATCATAGATATAAAACTAATAGAATGTGTGTTGAACTTGAATACACTCCATTCTTATCCAAAACCCTTTGCAGCTTTACTCATTTCATACAGTCTGATGTCTTGCCTCGCCAGGGCCTGTCCCTAATTATCTATTTATAAAACTATAACATGCCAGTGCTTAACTTAGTTATACTACTCAGAAACAGTGAGAATCTTGAAGGCTCTAGGTGAATATTTCTTTTAATGTAGATCAGTGATTTTCAGCCCGGACCTTGGACCCCGCAGACAGGCAACATCTTTGCTCTCTCCCAGTTCCCATCGCATCTCTTCCAGCTATTTACTGCTCTCACTTGGTGATGGATGGATACATTTGTTTGTACTTTTTCTTTGTGCACATCCTTAGTTTCTTTCCAGGAATGTTCATATAGATAAGTAGCATTTAGGAAACTTCTTGATAAGAACATGTTGTTCTCCCTTGCCCTCTCCTTCGGCTAAGCTGAGGTTTTAGGGTAGAAATCAATCCATGTTCCAAATGCTCCAACACAAAGTCACAGGGGGAGCCTGGAGTCTGTCCCAGCACAGGGAACCAGCCAGGGGAACACCCTAGACAGGATGTATTTTGCGTCAGAAAAATATTTCATGGCTATCAAATGACATATGAAAAATGAATGAACTGAGGAAGCTTCACCTGTTCACACACGGCCAGTACAAAAGCTGAGGATAAGTGTATGATGAATACATTTAAAACTATGTACAGAGTGTTTATGATGATGAAGAATGGATAAGACAAGACAAGATACGTGGCAAGCTTTTGAAGACAGAAAGGCAGACAAAAAGACGCATGGGAGCCAAATAGGACTGCATGAGCTTAACAAGCAGCACTACGGAGAAGCCAATAGGGCTTTCAAAAGAGAGACAAGCAGGTGTACATGGAAAACATTGCCAACCAGCAAAGGAGATCAGGGGAAAGTCTTTTAGATCATGAGAATGATCTGTAGTAAACCTCATGCAAGATACAACACCCCTATTACGGACAAGCAAGGCTGACTACTCGCAATGGAGAAAGAGCGAGTCGGACTGAGCAGCTCCAAGAAGTCTTGAACAGATCAGTACCAGCAAGCGGAGCAGACACCTAAGAAGTAGAGACAGAAAGAAGGAACCATCATGATCTCTTAAGAACTGAGAAGCTCCTGGATGTGACAACCTGAATATAGATGTTCCATGTTAGCTAAGATCCTCCAACCACTCTTTACATCAATTTGGGAGGGAGAGAAAACAGAACCAGGCTGGGAGCGTTAACCAGCTGCTACAGAATCACCCTTCCTTCAATCCCAAGTGAAATCCCAATGAAAATCATTATACAGCCCAACTCTGATACCATGGAGAAGCATCTGACAAAAGAATAGGCTGGGCTCTGTAAGAGGAGAGGGTGTGTTGGTCAGGTCTTTACTCTACATAACCTCACAGAGCTAAGCATGGAGTGGCAGAGGCAGTTATACATCAGCTTTATTGATTTTGAGAATAGCCATGGCAGACACTGATGAATACTGAGAGCCTACAATGCACCTCAGCAGGTCGCGCTCACCATCAAGAGCTTCTCTGACAGCTTTACCTGCAAGGTGGGCAACGGTCAACAGAGCTTCCAGGTCAAGCCCAGTGTGAGCCGGAGATGCATGATATCAGCATTTGGTTTCTTACCTGGTCATTGACCTGGTCATAATGTGATGCACGCAGATGACCAAACCAGCAGCATCACATTGACCTTGTTCTGTTTGCTGAAGGACCTCGACTAGGCGGATGACCTTGCCTTGCTCTCTCACACATACCAGCACATGTAGGAAAAGATGCCACCCCCCAAGAGGTGTGCAAAGTGCATCTGAAGATAGATAGATAGAGAGAGAGAGAGAGATATTTTATTTATCCAGAAGGAAATTTAGGTGTCCAGTAGCTTATACACAGTATACATACACATAGGCACACAGACCTATGACATTCACGCACACATACAAACTGCAAACAATACAAAGGAAAATTTCAGGAGGGCAGAGTGCTGTACAGGCCTAAACACTTAAGTCCATCACACTCCCCCCTTCCATGTGACGTTGAACAGCTGTATGGCCCTAGGGACAAAGGACCTTCTGAGCCTGTCTGTTCTGCATGACAGACACAGCAGCCTATTACTGAACATGCTCTTCTGTTTGGAGAAAGTGGCGTGCGGAGGGTGGCGGTCATTGTCCAATATTGAGAGCAGTCTGCTCAGGGTCCTCTTATCTGCAACAGATCAGCACGAAGAAATCAGATGACATGTCACTCAGCATAACCCTTCACCAAACAAAGTAGATGCCAAAGCCCTTAACCAAGAGTGAAGAGTTCGCCTACTTGGGCAAGACCAAGCGGTGACATCAAGAGCAGGTCGAACATTTTTTGGCTTTTGGTCCCTTTCATGGCTGTTCTTAATTTGTGATTATTTTCAGTTTATTTCAATATTTATCTATTTAATTTACTCATTTTCATTTCCTTCTTACTCTGTACAGCACTTTGGTACAACTTGGGTTGATTTTAAGTGTGTTTTATTTTATTTTTATTTATCCTTTATTTTACCAGGAAGGTTCCACTGAGATACAATATCTCTTCTTCCAGGAAGTCCTGGCCAAGATGGCAGCAAGTAAGAAAAAAAAGACAAAAGTTTCATATACATACATACAGAGATGATTAATATGAACACAGACTAAAACATACAAATAAACTATAGATAGAATAAAATTAATTTATACGAAACAATGACAAAGCTCAGAGTTTGAGATTTTTAAACATGTTCTTTTGTTATCGTTTAAAAAATTAGATAACGCGTGTTTAAACGTGTTATCTAAACAACTCGGGAGGTGCACAGTAACATCGCTCTTCTTGGAGTCGGTACCCAATAATAGGGTTTACTGTCATTTATAATAGTCCCAGTTGAATCAAAGCCATTGATTGGAAAACAAGCTGCCTCAATAATGTGAAGCTTGCAAAAAAAAGAGCACCTAAGTAATCGTACGAAGAAGTAATCGTACGAAGAAGTAATCGTACAAACGTGCTGCAAAATCTCTGGTCAGCTGAGACCCAAAAGAGCCAACAGAGTGATGCTCCCACCCAAGATCATCTGTACAGATATGGAAGAGGAAGGTGACATCTTCTCAGCAGGGACTAAGAAGCTTCTCAAAGCTGACAGAAAATAACAAAGAAAGTTTCATTCTCCTGCACACTTAAAATCATGGTGAAAATTAATATTTTAATAGAACAGTAATGCAAAGCCACAAGCTAAAGTTGTACTAGAATGGCAACAAAATTAAACAGAGCATGTCCTTGAGATGGCCCAGAAAAACTTCCTAACTTGAATACTTGCTATGAAATGAATGGAAAAATTTTTACATTTTTTTGCCAATATTACAAAACATGTTCAGGTATGTGTGTCTAAATTCCAGCTATTTTGCAAACAGATGAATGAAACCGGTTAACTAAGCCCTATAAGTGCATGCAATCTGGCACCCACAAGCACTGTGGTCTCTAGGTTACCAGCCTGAAAAACAATGAGTCACTTTCCCTGATGCCATTTTCCATTCTCCCCTGCTATCAGACTTTTACACTTGCACTAACTTGTTCTCTGCACCCCCTTTTTCTGAAATAAACGAATAGACTGGAAAACTCTTATTTATGTAGAACACCTGGGCGTTTTTGTCTTTATGTCAGCTAAATTAGTGGGAAAAAAATCTGATATTCTGAGTCATTGTAAGTCAACTGTCAAGAATTTGACAGGCTAGACTGAGAATTTGTATGTTTTTCTCAGATTGGGTGAATTAAATTTTTTGTTGTACATTTTGGTTGCACCTCCGTGACTTTTTAAATTCTCCACACCTATAGGTGTGACACTATCCAGTAGTTACATAAAAAAATAATGCCTTTGGCCTGTCTTTCTGCTTAATTACTTCCAGCAAAATTCCAGTAGGAGTGTAACTAAATTATGCGGTATAAAGGGACAGTTGGCTCATGCTGGATACAAAACCAGTTGCTCTGCCAGTGGTGCAATCTCAGTAAATATTTAGCAGTGTGTACAAGGTTTATAAGTTAAATCCAGTTGCTCATGGTTGCACCCAAGGTAGACAACTCAAAGGAAATTCACAACAGCTCATGTGATTACACAGGATCCCTAACTTGCTCTTGCTCGTTTTTTTTCCAACAAAGTCAGACATGTACATGTCAAAAAAGGCGTCGCTGTAATAGAAAAGAATAAGTGTAGCCGAATTTATAACAACGAGTTAACAAGCAAATGAACAAACACAACCCGCCAGGCAAGACAGCTGATATAAATACGATATGCTACGAGAAAGATCACAGATACAGCTAAATAAACAGAACCATGGATGCATACGATCGAATTCTATTCATATGTATCATACATATAAACCCTTGAAACAATTTAACAAAGTCACATATAAACAAAATGAAAGGTTAGGTTCTTCTAGCTGACACAACTTATAAAATAAACTGTATTCTGTTGTGCAAAATATATCAGCGCCACCTGGTGGAGATTTAATTTTATAGATTTTTTTCGGCCCATTTAATAACTAAATAAAAAAAATATTTTTTTCAATGTAATGGATAAATTAAATATGGGTCACACATAGAACGAGCAAAAATACATTACAAACACCATAAATTCACAGAGATGCATACTGTAAATCAAACGACGTATCTATTATGGAATAGAAATTTAGTGAGGAAACCATTCGCTTGCTTTCTATGGGGGTGACTGCGCAGTTCCACTTTATATTATGCTTAGCTTATCTATCTTATTTTTAAATTCCCCGTTTCCATTTAAATACATTTATTTTAGTGTATTCGATACACCAAATGGCTACATATTTTTGGAGCTTTAACGATATTTATTGAGTGTTAATTAAAATACACCCCCCCACACGCACGCATTTTGCGTAAGACCGATCCGCCCGCCGGTGCTGTGTACTTCCGCACGCAGAGCGGTCGCCATAACTGTGTCAAGTAGCCGGCCGTTTATTTATCGTCTTTGCTGTAATAACAGGAAAGATCTATTTTCCCCTGCACCATGGTTGTAAAAGTGCACGTAATTTACTGGTACGTAACCGAAGTGATGTTTTAACTGTATTAACCTGAGCTTTACAAGACTGTGGTTTCGTTTTTTTCCTCTGAGCTGCGCTATTGAACGTAAATTCCGGTGTATGTCTTTGCGTATATATCAAATTACGCCGTTTTCCTTTTTTGATTCACTAATAAGTCATTTTAACAAAACAAAATTCGTTTGCGTTTAACCGTGTCTCGGAAAGAATTTTTATGAATATATAGGGAACTGATGCGCCTTAAATACATGCTTCATCTTATATAAGTCTTTATCTTCCATTATCCAAATATCTGCGCTATGGCGGATATCTTGTCTGCCGTGGGCAGTGCCTGATGTTTTAAGTGTAGTGATTCACCTTAAATTTTCAATTGTAAAATTCCTTTTTAAAATCAAGCGATCAATTTTGAAGCCGAATTTATTCTTCCTGATGACAAGCTTCTTTAAAATTCCTTTTCAGTGGTGGCTGAGGGTACAAGCCCAAGGTAGGTTTTTATTTACTTTTTCCTTAATACAGTACATATTATAATTTTAATAATGATAATCGTAGGTACTGTTTATGTTAATCGGATTAACCATTTCCGCTTCCTAGTTCACCAAACTCAAGACTTTGCTTGAGGATGAATTCCAAAGTGATGTTGAGATTGTGAGTTGATTTATAATCTTGCAGATATTAAATCTTTCAAATGTTTAACAGGATTTTATAATGATTCTTTTAATTTTGCTATCCGTTCTGCACAGTGGGAGTGTAAATGTTACATTTAAAATATAGTATAAAAAAACATCAGTCCTGTGATATTTTGATATGTGCTTTTCTCTGTATAAATGTCTCTACTGTTGTACAAATGTTTATGCAGTTTATGACAGTGCTCTGTCATCCCCTGGAGTGTGTCTGTCCTGATACCTGTGCGTCTACGCTTCCTTAGACTGGTGAGAGCACACCTTCAACAACAGGGTGGTTTGAGGTGCAGGTGAATGGGAAACTGGTTCACTCCAAGAAGGTAGCATGCTCCCTATGTTGGTCTATTAGATATTTATACAGGCAGTGTTACCTTTATGCATTTCACTTGCTACATCTCATGTATTCCTAGAAATTAAGTTGGTAGAGTAGAATCACAGTGACAGAATTTTAACTTGTTTACAGCAGTAATGAAACTGCTTTGCATAAAACTGGAAAGAACCCTAACTAGTTGGTTACTTTGCTGTTCCCTTCTTTGTGTTTGACTTGCACACAGTCCAATGTAATAATAACAATCTAATTTCTTATTTAAAAAATCATAGTTGTGTTTTTAATTAAATGTAGATAGAATGGGTAAGCCATGCCTGCCCAAGTTCTTCAAAAGGTACCGAAACATGAAATCTCCATGGCGATCCATGACCAACCAGTTTCACTTCATGCTCAAATGTGGAAACAAATCTTTTGAACTGTTTTGCACAAGTTAAACCAGCCGCGGATGACAGCTGGTGAATCACAGTGGAATCTTTGCCTGTCTAGGGTGGGGACGGTTTTCCGGACAGCGGTCAGAAGTTGGCGGTTGTGGTAAAAGCTATCGAAAAGGCTTTGGAGAAATGAGCCTGTGTCGCTCTTAGAGGTATGTGGCTCAGTCTTGATCTCTCGTACTAGTTTTCAAGTCAATTGGGGCTTTGTTGTCATACCATATACATTACCAGCTTGCAGTGACATGAAAGAGTGTTTCCGAGGGTCATAGGGCGACGAGCAGAGATAGACAGGACAAGTGGTGATGATCAGGGTATGACATCGTTAACACATAATGCAAGCTAGATTTTACAGAATGTATGCGTTTCTGCAGTTATTTACTCTTTGATCTGCATGTTAATCTGTTCCCCAGCATTCATAATATAGTTCTAAAATCACAAAAGTTTTTTGATGGCAGAAACATTCAGATAATTTCTAGAACCGCTCGCTGGGGAATTCTTAAATGTCCCTTCCTTCCTTCCACAGTTCGGTGTCTTGGTGCGTCTTCCTTCCGGCTGTGGCGATTGATGATGGTGGTACCCGAAGTGTCGGTGACACGGGTGCGACTTGACAATCCTCGCGCTGCCTGGGAGGTGTCGCACAGAGCACCCGGACTCTCGGGTTTATCGCGTCAGTTTCCTGCATGTAGTTTTCATTTGGGACAAATTAAAGAATAGCTACATGAAATCCCTATTAGACTTTCATCTTTTCATCATTTTGCCCTGTATGTTATCTTTAAGGCTTAATTTTCCCGGTCTTTAAAATCCTTTCTGTTCTTGTCAAAGTGGTTTTCCTGTGTTGACATTAACATCTCAACTGTTACAGTAACTGGCTGCTAATGTTAAATATTTGTTGCTTCTCAAATGTGCGATTAATAAAAACTGATGTGAAACTGTTGCTTCTCAGCTTTGTATATCTCAGAAATCAAGATTGTAAGTTATTTGCTAGTTTAAGTTGCTAAATTCTGTTTGCACATGCTTAGGCCTTGCACAAAGCATATAAAAATGACGCTTCAGTGTTTTGGATAGTGGTTCTTCCTCACATTCACCTTCTCTCTAAAAGGTTGAATGGTGTCCTGCTGGACCTGGCAAAATATGGATGAAGTAAATCTTCAGGATTCTTAGCAATGCCAAACCACTTCAGCTGTCCACGGCTTCTTTCCTCTAAGCGAAATACGTCTTGCATCTCCTCGCGATTTGACCTTGGTATCTAATTTGTCTCTCTCATCGGATTTATCTTTAGGTCTTGCATTGTAGTTCCTCATCTTAGAGAAGCTTTGTATGTCAATAACCTAAAGAGGGTGATTGTAAATGTGTGGTGCTCCTTCCATCCATCTTTAAAATCCACCCAGGCTCTTAAGGCAGTGAGAATCTTCTGTTTTTTTAATGTACTAAATGTAGATGACATGCCCTACCTTGGTCAAAGGCACATGCTTCATTAGCCTGAGCGGCAGAGGCTTGGCACGGCAGTCCATCTACATGGCATAGTATCCCTGGGGCTTCAAAGAGGCAGCCAGAAAAGTCAAGAGCATCTCAGAGGCTGGTGAGAGTTTTGTGATTGGCTGAGGGTCAAGAGTGACCAGTCCCACAAGCTGGGACTTAATTGGCCGGGGGTGTGCTTTCCAGTGACACGGATAACATGATTCGCCCAGGTGCTTCAGAAAACAACCACAAAGTTATACCAGTTTGCATATACAGGTCATTGTCCTTTACAAACACGTTTCTGTACCAATTTGAGCAGATCTTGATTTTCCAGAATATTTCTTGCACAACTAATACATGCATCTTTAAATTGTTTTTCAATGGTAGGTTATGAATGCGGCCCATGGAAATACTGTTGACTTGACAGAGTGACTAACTTTTCCTTTTTTTGATTTCCAAATCAAGTCAGATGAGGACTGTTTTCCTTTGACTAATGTGATTATTGACATACTTATATATATTTTAATATGTGAATGCTGGTTTGTCCATCATCTGATTCTGAAACTCTGGGTATTAATATGAAGGTCCAACCACCGTTGCTGTAGTAGTTTATTCTGAGAAGGCTTTACATTAGATGTTGGCAAAGGTGTTGCTAGAGATTTTGGTCCCCATAAAAGCATATCATATTGATCCCCAACCAAGATCAATCCAATTATGCTAAAGTGTTCTAGAGCCCCTGTCGCTCTGGGGCCCTTGGAATTGTCCAGACTTTTCCGCCCTTTAACGGTGTATCTGGATGTTGCTGGTGGGATTTTCTGCCTATCACCTGGTATTGATGTTGGGTGATCAGGTTTTGGTGAGTTTGCATAGCCTACCGAAATTTGGTGAACTGACTCTGAAAGTATGACCTCCTGTGATGGTGCTTAGCTGAAGGTCACTGACGCCTTCCGTCCAGCCACCCATTCTGATACCAGTGTTAGTTACTAGAGATTGCATGGCTGTGTGCTTATTAGCTGCATTCTATTTGAACTGGGAATTCGTAATTTCCAAGTTCCTTGTCTGAAATTTCAGCCAGAACACCCCCTGAAGTCGGAATTCCGACTCGGAAAGTCAGAGGATCCTCTGCAAGCCCGACTTCAGGATTCAACAGAAGTGAAAGCTGTAGTTAAATATTATTTATTAGCACTTATGCATTGTTTGTGTCTCATTAAATCGGTCGAACGCACAGTTCTGTCCAAACGCTACCTGTGGACTTGTGTGTTATGGTGTTTGTATGCGCCAAGTACTGCGTAATGTGGTGTCGTCGACTGGTATTGTAAATGGCCCGCAGCGTAATTACATACCAGTGTCATTAATGGGTGTGGCTTAATTAACCGATCCCTTTCATAGGCTACTATGACATCCAATTTTCAACCGTAATTGGTCCTACCTTTTACAAATGATGTGCTTTTTAACAAGCTCTTCATTAATGTACTGTATGTATATATATATATTTACCCCCATTAATATTGGAACATTAAACTCCTTAAGGACTTTAGTGTTATTTTTAAACACACATAGTTTATAATTACAATAATAACCAACGAAATAAATGTAGTTTCATATTATTCTCCCGGGAGTGTACCGTTCTAAGAATGACTTCATTGCAAAGTGCCAGGTATCCTAGCAACTGGGAGAATTAATCTCTGGCAGTTTTTATACGGTTACTTTGCCTCCCCTCATACTGTATAGTAATGGGTTGGTTCTTGATGCAAATATTTTATTTTTAATGCTAGCAAATACTAAATTATTTTGTCGTATTACTCTTGTATTTTATCCAAAAACAACAAACTGACATTTGGAAAAAAGTGTGATATGTTCAGAATCTACTTTTGCAATATTTGGAATATCTACTTATTAAATTATTTTGACTATATATATATATTTTTTTTCCCCTCTCCTGCTTTCTTTCAAGAAAGAGGGCTGCTATGTTTTGGAGGTTTGGCACCATTGCAACACAAAAGTTTATCATTAGACTTTAGTGATTAACTGTCATTGTTGACACACCACAGTCCACAACAACGAAATGTGTCTCTGCATTTAACCCATCGTGACATAGCAGGGGGCGTTGGTGGTGTTCTATTTGTGGCTCATCCCTTCATTATCAGCCCTGGTACCCTGACATTTGGACATCACAATGAATGGTCCGCCAGAGAAAGCTGTCTGGTCAACTAAAGTGGAAATAGCATTACAGTTCCTGAAGAACTTACAGCAGAATTGATCCTGAGAGCCCCAGATTTCCACACTAGCTTCAGGGAGGCCTTGGCCCAGGACTTCAAGGATGAGGAGCTCGATGTGTTATGTGTGCATGTGTCTTATGTACAGTGCAAAAGAGAGGGGTACCCTGAATCTCCTGCCCATCAAGGGAATCAGCGGGAAGCTACATTCTTTAACAGCTAGATAATAACAAGTAAATTATAGCTCATTTTAAGACCACTGGCATGGATTTGACCGAATGAGACCTAGTAATGTGAGAAGTTAACCAAAAAAAAAGTGGTGATGATGTATAGACTGAATATTTTTATAGATGTATTATGAGATACACTTGTGACTGGAGAGAACTGTTAGGTAAAATGATGAGAACATAGCACCGATAATAACATGGTTTGATGTCTGGCACAGCGCCTTTGTATAACTGTGAAATGTCTTCTGTTTTTTAGAATTATATTCAAAGCAAAACTGCTAACTAATTTCCATTGTATAACAGACCGTATTTCTTTTTGTTATCATGTAACAAGTTCCATTTAATCCTGTCTGATATAAAGCAGAGATGTCTATGTACAGCTGAACACATCACTTTTTAAATGAGAACATGTATGTTTCCCAGAATATCGGATGTATATTTGGCAAAATTTTATGCTGAAATGATCTGTTCACCTCCATCCGTTTTTGTTCTTTCATCCTTGTCCAAGAAAAAAATCAGATCTACTTGCTGTCTCTTAGAATAAAGTACAAATAATATACTGTACACTCAAATAAATGCATTATAAGACATATAATATTCAAAATGTGTATACATAGGTATACAAAGAGACATATTTAAAGGTCACACAAAGGATAAGCTGAAAATCGATCTGGCTTTGAAGGTTCTCTCTAAGGTTCTCTATTTATGTCTTTATGACTGTGCCTTTTGTTTATCTGTGTTAATCTATTTTTATTTGTAACTGCAGATATGTACTACTTATAAAGGTAATATTTTTCCCAAATTTGTTGATTTTTAATATTTATCTAATGATAAATATTAAATGTTTTAATGTTTTAATGTACCATGCAGCCAGTAGGTGTCTTGTCATTATATATGAGGTTCCCAGACACCTCACAAATACACTATGAGGACAAAAGTATTGGGACGCACCTCGTAATCATTGAATTCAGGTGTTTCATTCAGTCCCATTGCCACAGGTGTATAAAATCAAGCACCTGACCATGTATGTAATGAGGCTTGCAAACATGTGTGAAAGAATAGGTCAGTCTGAAGAGCTCAGTAAATTTGAGTGTGGTACTGTCACAAGATGCCACCTTTGCAATAAGTCAGTACGTGAAATTACTTCCCTGCTAGATATTCAACAGCCATCTGTAAGTGCTCATATTGCAAAGATTTGGCATTTAGGAACAACAGAAGCCACCAAGCGACAAACCACATAAAGTACGAGAGCGGGGTCACTGAGTGCTGCAAGTTCCCCACTGATCTATTGACTCAATAACTGCAGAGCTCCAAACTTCCTCTGGCATTAACCTCAGTACAAAAACTGCGCTGGGAGCTACACGGGATGGGCTTCCATGGCTGAGCAGCTGCATGCAGGCCTCACATCACCAAATGCGATGCCAGGCGTAGGATGCAGTGCTGTAAAGCTCACTGCCACTGGACTCTGGAGCAGTTGGTATGTGTTCTGTGGAGATGCTTCTATCTCTGGCAGTGTGATGGACGAGTCTGGGTTTGGCAGATGCCAGGAGAACGTTACCTGCCTGACTGCATTATGCCAACTGTAAAGTTTGGTGGAGGAGGGATAATGGTATGGCGTTGTGTTTCAGGGGTTGGGCTAGGTCCCTTGGTTCCCTTAATGTTTCAGCATACCAAGACATTTTGGAAAATTCTATGCTTTCAACTTTGTGGGAACAGTTTGGAAAAGGTCCTTTTCTGTTCCAGCATGACTCTGCTCCAGTGCACAAAGCAAGGTCCATAAAGACATGGCTGGGTGGAACTTGACTTGCCCACACAAAGCCCTGACCTCAACCCCACTGAACACCTTTGGAATGAAAGTATACCTCACTGACTGCCCAGGACATGTTCGCCTTTCAGGGACACCCCTCCTTCTGCTCCTTCCACCCTCTTTGCCTGTCTTGCTGTAGCCATGTCAGTCCTACCTCTTGGTTTTGTGCAGAGGACCCAGGGCCTGTTGTCATGTTCCTTTGCCCCCTGCACCTTGACTACATTTCTTTCGCTGCATGTTTTCTTTGACCTCCTTGACTTTTCTCTTGTATTTTGTCTTCTGCTGCATGGCTCTACCTGCCAGTGGCTTTTGGGCTGAAAGAATTTCTTGTGATTTTGGGCTGGTGTCATTTTCTTGATGTTGTACATAAGCAACGTAGCTGGAAGGTTACACTGGCACAGGAAGCCCACTAGGGAGAGGCACTGGGCTTCAATCTGTATCAGGTGTCTGAAAATCAAAGTTTCAACTTGTATATACCTAAATGTTTCCACCATGGTGTGATAAAATTGGCATTATACATCATGACCACTCCATTTTTCTTTCATGCTTTGGATTATGTACCGAGTGTTTATGCCGTTCTGTTGAATAAAAATGATTTATTACTGAGCCTATCTACAATTGTGCTTAAGCAACTAACCTTTTACCAAATGTCACTGATGCCATGTTATGTAATTTACATTCTGGTCTACGTCTGGGACTCAACGCTTTGTTTTGCGTACACGGCATTTTTCAGTTTGAGGGCAGCACTGATAATGACTGGTACAATCCCTTGGGGAATCCATGTGTAACATGCAACATCTATGCTAAAAGTTTTATAACTAATCCAATCTATTTAGAACACAATGTCTAAAGATGCTTGCAATATATATATATATATATATATATATATATAAATATTTGATTACATAAGTATTGTGATGCTTCATACCTTTGCTCCTCATAAACTGCAAAATTCCCTGAATTGTATTGTGGCCCAACTATTAGTTCAGGTAGAACGTTTCTTGACAATAATATTCAAATCTGTAATGTGAAAAATTTCTAAGTACGCTGTTATGATCTCCACTTATTTGCATAAATTGCTGAGAGAATTTCATAAAGAGAACAAAGTCAACATGTAGAGTATAGTGGCATCTTGTCCAACATCTCACTCTGAATCAAAGGGTATTAATATGAAGCCGGCTAACCCTCAGCTGCTATAACAGCCTGTCCTCTTCTGGGAAGGCTTTCCATTAGATGCTGGGACATTGCTGGTGGGATTCGCTACCATTCAGGTTGGGTATCGATGTTGGGTGATCAGGTCCCTCTCTGTGAGCTTGTGTGGCCCCCACCTCGCAGCTGAACTCGCTCCCAGATGATTCCACTTCACAATCACTTCAGTCGCCGTTGACCAGGGCAGCTCTAGCAGGACAGAAATGTGGAGATCCGACTTGCTGGAAAGGTGTCCAGTGGTGTCCAATGACGGTCCTCAGCTGACTAACCTCTTCTGTATGACCACCCAATCAGCTGCCACTGTTTGATGCTGCAGATTGCATGGCTGTGTGCTTAATTATACACCTGTATGTCAGCAGTGGGTGTGGTTTATGGGGCCAGTTCCTGTAATTACTATGGGTGTCGCAGTACTTTTGCCCATATAGTGCAGTAGCTGATGTAGTGAGAGCTGGAGGATATTTTTAGCTACATTTGCACGTCTTCACTATCATATTGGATAACTGCTCCACCTGGGATAGGAAAAAATGAACGTGTCAGTTATGAACAGTGTATATCTGTATATTTCATGATTCATCTCCAGTAATGCTGCTATGATAATTAGGGAAAAAACTCTAATAGGAAGTATTTGTATCAGGAAATAGGAGTTAGTGTTTTAGCTCCATATGTAACAGTGTAACATTTAGATCACATTTATAGCATTTCATGTTTTAAAACACATCCACAGTTTATATCAACTTCCAAATATATATTATTGAGTCCAGTTTCTAGCAAATTTAGGAAGAGAATTCCCTTTTGGTATAATGTAATTTTTTGCTGTTACACAATATTGCTATTTTATTACTGCCTTCACTAGATAAACCACTGTTGAAATTACACAATGAAAAGTCAGAAAAATATGTAACTCTTCAATTATGAAAATTGTAAGTTAAGTTCCCTGAGATCAAAAGAGGAATATGAGACAGTGAGTCTTTTCACCAAAAACTGTAGCTCATAAATTGAATGTTCACAGGTTTTGTGATTACACATACTGTAGGTTTTTATGTAATGTCTCATGTAACATTTAAAAATTCCTCTTCATGTGGGAGTCATTACACGCATTTTATGAGCTTACCTGATGTTCAGAGTCAAGCAAAAAATAGATGTTTTAAAGGCCTCTACACTCTTAGTCCATTACTAACACACTGATTGTTATTTTGCAGGCAAAATGATACACTATGACAGTGATAGTATTGGATACAGACCCTGTGCTGTCTTCCAACGTAATAAATGATGGGTAAAGGTTCTAGAACATTTGGTACACAGCAGGGCTGGGCAGAGGCACCTGGGTTATGGTGTCTGTATAAACTTTGTATCTGTAAGAAAGACAGACAAAGTCAGTGATAATATATAACATATTTGGGCAATTTTAATTGTTACCATCAATTATTCCATTATATAGTTTTCCTGAAAGCTAAATGTCTTCATTGATGTGTTTGTTAAAAGGTGAATTTTGTCCCACTAAAAGATAAATAGTTCCCTTATCATAAAGCATGAATAGTGTGAACATCAATGGGTTACTTATCAGCTCAGTCTTCAACTGTTATCGTCGTTAATATAATAATTAAGACAAAACCCATGCCTGCAAAGAGACTGAGAGAGAGCAAACAACAGGAAGCATATGACAGGGAGAGGATGACCGAAAATAGTTTACTTCCATTGACCGTTTACTCTCTCCTCTTTATTACTGTGTGTTTAAACAGAAAACAGAGTGTCCACAGACTGTGGACAATGCGATGGCATAGGAGCTGAAACAGGGGAATCCTACAAAATATCACTTAAACAAAAGACTGGAAGTCCCAGAAATCTACAGCTGTGAGATTCAGCAAAACAAAGGAGTAGGCAGGCGGCTGCTTTGTGATAACACGAAAAAATAGCCCCTCCCTCTCCCTGCACCACTGCCTCTGCTGAGTAGCACCGCCTTTAAGTAGCAGCATAAATTGTGTTTTAAGCTTTCTGTGAGGTATAGAGGAGGTTCTGTGTATCCCATATTAACTTCCAATTCTTAAACAAATTGCTTTTAAGCACCAAACCTAAAGGACCAGCTTTCAAAAATATCACAGTGCATTATACACAGCAATCTTATTGTTAAAATCAAGTCAGGTCCTTTGGTTTCAGATGGAAGCAGAGATGTCCTCATATGCCCTAGATATTCTCCAGGAATTTAAATTACTACATAAAAATGCACGTAGGGTAATTTCCAAGATGGAAATGATCTTCTCTTGGATTAATGACACAAATTCAGACATTCTTACTGCGTCTTACACTGTGTCCTGCCGGAAAGTTTTAGACTCTGATGATAATAGATGTGTTTAACTTTACTTTAAATGCTTTATGTTCAAAATGTTAGTTTTGTTTCTTGATTAGTTCAACTGTTACATCGTATCAGTGTTTGTAATTATGGGTGACAATTGGAAAACAAATGTCTTTGATTAATAAACTCATTGGGAACCAGTTTAAAAAAAACTGATGAAAAGAAATAAATATTTAGTCATAATTATGGTGTTACTGTTGAGTTGGTCATAGTGTTGGCAGTAATTGTTCATCAGCCTTTGGGATACCAAAGTAAACTATAACTATTACTAAGAAAAACTTACAAAATGAATAAGCATTTCATTGCACAATTTGCATGTGTCATTTGGCAGGGGGTTCCGTCATACCAGAGGCTGAATTTGTTCTGGAATATTTTACATCTGGGTAGCACTGTTGCTTGATAATTCCAGGGCTGAGGTGCGAATCCCACCCTAACTGTGTGTGTGGGCGTGGCATGTTCTCTCCATGTTTGCATGGCTCTTCACTGAGTACTGCAAGTTTCCTCTTGCAGTCCAAAAGCTTATTGTTAGTTGAACTGGCACCTCCAAAATGTCCATTTTTTGTAATTCGGTGTGGAGTCTGTGATAGCTCACAGGCTCACGCTGACACAGTACTGGCAAATATTACATTCACTTTTTCAGCAGAGACTTTTGTCCAAAGGGACATGCGAATGAATGACAGAACACAGGGTCAGCAGGCATCTTTGGAGCACGTGAGGTTGAAGGCCTTGCTGAAGGACTCAACAGTGATAAAATTATTCGGCCAGTCGTGGGATTTGAACCCACTGCCTACCAGATATGGGCACAGATCAAGAATCTACCAAGCTGTACACCAAAGTTAATAAGGGGCTCATGGCTGGGTGAGCACGTTACCATGCTAATATTGATTAACAAGTTAAAAATAGGCTGGACTTTTGGTTTACATGCAACTCATTTCATTTGAATTAATTCAAAGTGGGAATGCAACAAAAGCCTGGCTAAGAGGGAAATCTTTAGATGTCAGGAATACCTGCAGATATGATGTTAGCAATTAGAAAATGCATTAAAGTCTGGGAAGCTGAATATTTTTGTTCTGTTTTTTTTTTGGTGCCACCACTCAAATTTTTGGAACAAGAAACATCAGCAACAAGAGATGGCATGAGTATTACTAATCCCTAATTCCCACCATGTAGATGCTGAGACAAGCAATGCAAGCACCTTTTTAAAAACAAAACCGCAGAAGATGCATTTTAAGCAGGACTGCACTTCCGTCTTTCTAATCCTTTCAAAGGAGTTCAATACTGACGGCCATTGCTATATTGATCATGCTGCTCTCTGCTAATTAAAATCAATGTTAGTAGCTTATTCTGCAGTGTTCTTACTGCCAGAACTTCTGTGGCTGCTGATTCCATGAAATTTGTTATTGGATATTACTAAAGGGGTACCAGGCAATGCTGAATGACACCATTCATCACTCCATCTTAAACTTGTGAGACTTCCCTCCGATATTGCAATACCAGTCGTTTTAGAGACGGCACATTCTAACCCAAGCTGGGCTTTGTGTTGAATGTGCAATCTCTTTTAAAAACCTCAACGTCTAGTTGCATAATAAAATGTGCAAATAGTTATTTATATACGTTTCTCAGTGTAACATGGAACACTGCACCAGCTCTTTACCCTTCCAAGGATGCTGCAAGGTTCATGGGAGTTTGATCAACCAGTCTACATGTGTTTTGTGGACATGGAAAAGGAATACGATCTTGTTCCTTGGGGGGTCCTGTGGGAGGTGCATCAGGAGTATGGGGTATGGGGTCCATTGTTACAGGCCATCGGGTCCCTGTACATCCAGAGCAAGAGTTTTGAGCCAGCAGTAAATCAGACTAGTTCCCAGTGGATGTCGGACTCTGCCAGGGCTGCCCTGTGTCACTGATTCTGTTCATAACTTTTATGGACAGAATTTCCAGGCATAGCCAAGGGGTGGAGAGGGTCCGGTTCGGTGACGTCAAGATTACGTCTTTGTTATTTGCTGACGATATGGTCCTGTTGGCTTCATCGGGCTGTGACTTGCAGCATGCACTGGGACAGTTTGCAATCGAGTGTGAGGTGGTCGGGACGGGGATCAGCACCTCCAAGTCTGAGGCCATGGCTCCCCCCCGGAAAAGGGCTGATCGTGCAAGCGCCCTTTGATGGACTGGTGCCCCATCCAGCTCACACCCCAGCCTCATGTCAATATACAAAACTATAATTGGACAGTTTCCTTCCTACCTCAGTCCTTAATTACAATCATCACTGGTTTCTCACATCTACAGGCAGAGCTCTCTTTTTATCCCTCCACAAAATTTAGGAGAGTGCTCTTTCGCTTTCTCTCTTCTGTGGTTTTGGAACCGAAACGACTGACGGAAAAGGTATGTATAAAAGCAGTGCATTTAATGTGTTAAATTCATTGTTCCTAGTTTTGAATTCGAATCAGCTCAGGTCAAACTTAAAGAGCAGCTGGGACCATCACTGGGTTATTACTGGAATGATTAACACATGATAATTAACCAACATTGTGACTGTGTCTGAAACTCCCACAATGCACCAATGCAGTCCTGCAAGCCCCTTAGATTCAAACACTTCACTAAAATACATTCAGGCCTGGACATTTATTGCTAGGAATTAAAATGAAGTATATGCAGTTAATGTGTACTGGATATGCAGAAGTGTGTAGTATTTTTACCTGAGAATACTTGTTTTCTGTATTCCAAATGTATGTGCATGAACCCATGCAGTAATTAGCATAGTAACCACTAGGCTCGTGGATCCACTTCCATCCGAGATCTTTCCGGAAGTCAATGTACAGTCTCTGCACGCAGCAGTTCTCTTTTTTCCTGCCACACACATGCACATAGATATAATGTGACAAAGGCTCTAAAATACATAGGCACACCGCATTTATGAGGACAGACTAGAATGGAAAGTGAAACCTGTTTAACAGTTGCACAAAATCTTTGACATGCTAATGCTAAATGCCATACATATGCTAAATTCATCACTATCATAGTATAAGAGCTGAAGAAGACGGACAATGTTTTAATTAACAGGGGGAATGATAAAGCAAAAATGTAACACTGCAAGGGAGGAAAAGAATCTACTGTGAGCCTGAGGATGAGAAACACAAGAAACTCACTCTGTGCAAAATTCATCTGTGTCAGTTTCCCGCTTCTTCCGAGTGTTTATGTGGCTTTGTCGGTCAGCAGGAAGTGACATAACGAGGAGGTGGGGCTTCTGCATAAATTTAGCAAGATTCCCGCTGTCTCCTCTGTAGTCTTCCATTCCCATCCCTGCTCACAAACAAATGGACATTCATTAGAAGACGATCACAAAACCATAAGACTTGTCTGGCTACATCAGTGTCACCATAAAAGAGGTACCCCAATTTTCTCAAAGCTGAAGTCTGGAGTAGGGGCGCCATAAAGGGGGGTGTTGAGACGATTTGGACCAAAATTGGATTAGTCTGGGTTGGGGGCCCAATAGGATATGTTTTCATGGGGCCCAAAATCTCTAGCAGTGCCCCTGGACTAGAGACAGCTCCTCATTAACTTGTCTTTGCTTAATGTGTGACTAAATAGTTGGAGATGTAGTACCTGAGATCTTGAAATGAAACTCCGTGTTTTCCTCGCAGGCGCGGTACAGCTGCAACTGGAATCCCTGTTGCTCTTCTGCGCAACAGAGAAAACAAAAGATTTCACTACTGTTATTATCAAAAGAGCAATGTGGAGGTTATAGCCATGCATTTGGTTAGGATACAGATTTTAAGCTGCATCTTAATTCTCTGAGCTGTACAAAATGGTAACAATACTAAACTGTGCAATTCAATTTCCAGGGGAATAAATGCTATCTAGACACAACTGCAAAAGGAACATAAAGTGCAGAAATACAAACTCATGGTACAAAACTTAATACAAAGTGCAAAAAACAATACAGGTAGTGCAAACAAGGTTATGAAAACTAGAATGCATAGATTAATCAGGAAATATCAATATAGCAAAGGACAGTAACCGTAAAAACACCAGAAGAAGCTGGATGATGATAAATGGATAAAGTAATAATGTACGAACGTCAGGTTGCTCACATAGGTAAAATGTCAAAGGTTAAAGGTCATCAGCAGGGAGTTCAGCTGAACTTGGTGCTACTGTTTGCCTTATATGCCTTACATGCCGCACTGCTTACATGTGACAAAATGGGTCATGTCATCTTTCATAAAATTACAAAATACATAATTTGATGAAACCTCTGTACCAGAATATCCGGTCATTATTTTTCAAATTTGTTTAGGCACATTTTCTGAAATGATGGCTCATTTTCTCAGAGCTCTCAATGAAGAACACAAAAAGCTTTCTGGATTTCACTGTGCATATTTGTGTTTTTGTGTTCAGTGATTTGTGTGAGGTATGGGGTCACAGTGTCCCCCATCTGTGAGTACCTATTTCCAGGTCTCTGTCTTCACCCTTGGAGTACTGAGTTTAGTTGTTTACAAAACCTGAAAGTTTATTCCCTCACTCAGTTTACCTTATTGATAACTGTACACTAAATATTTTTCACTTTCCTGGCATTAACCCTTGACAAATTAACTCTGTCTAGAGTAGCTGCCCTTCACTGTCACGCTTGCTCTCACCTACATGTATGTCATGGAGAGCAAGATGGGGTAGATGAAAAGAGAGCTTCCCCACAGGGATCAATAAAGTGTCATTATTATACAGTATGTAGCTTTCCCCCACCCACTGGCCAACAACTTTTACCGACTGCTGTTGGCTCAGACTTTGCCCTGGGCACCAAGATTGCCAGAACCGCCACTGATCTCACCCAGTGATAGTATGACAGCATACGGACGATGTCCAGGAAGCGTGACGCTCATTGTCAGAGCAGTCATGAGACTTACAGGCTGCATGCTGAGCGGCGTTCTCATAGTTAGTAGCTGGAAAGGAGCTGTCTGCTGTATGACTGTGAGATAATGCAGACTGCAATCTAGCTGCCTGGTGTAGTTACACATAAACAGTCATTAAAAAAGTTTAAGATTTATGATCATACATGTATTTTCCTTACGCACGTGGTAGTTTATAGTTTGGATGAGATGCCCCTACATGCATACACACACACATACACACACACACACACACACACACGTATGTGCAGACACACACACACATATGTACGCACACACACGTATGCACACACATATGCATACACACACACACGTACGCACGCACACACGCACACACACACCCATAGATTTTTATCCATATCTTTGTGGGGACTCTCCATTCATTTCTCTGGAAAAAACCCTATCGCCAGCAATGATAACCTTAACCCCCACCCAGCCCTAACCTTAACCATAAGTAACCAAAGTAAATACAAGACTTTTGGCATTTTTAGTTTTTTGATTGCATTCACAGATTTTTATAAAACTGAGGTTTATATTTTGGGGACCTGAAAAATGTCCCCACAAGCTAAAAAGAAACAGATTTAACCACATTGTGGGGAGTTAGTTTGGTTGAGTTATTTGGTTTTTCACTTTTTCTGACAAAAGAAAACTGCCACTCCAAACACCAGCACTTTCATTTTATGCTTCTGACAGCAAATAGATACGGGATAAATTTCCTTAGCAAAACCTTACGCAAGACCAGGAATACTCCACAGAATGGAAGAAGGATTCCACTTTCAATGGAACAATGAATCCAAGCACGAAGTGCCAAAATGTGGCTTAAAAAAGGGAAAACTCTTCCATGGACAAATCAGAAAATCCACTGCGGGAACTGAGAATGCCATTTGTCCCCGAATAGCATGCAAAAAATTAATATTATGTGAAATTCTGCAAAATGCGAAACTTATGCAATGTATCACAATTTATTCGAGACTTTAATTCCTGCAAAATTGTGAGTAAATAAACGCTATTTAAAAGGGGTGTTACAACATGACGAGATTTCTCGTCGGAGTGAAAAGCGGTCTCGCGAAGGCGCTGCAAATCAGCTGCTGTAAGCATGTCAGCGTCCGACGAGATTACCATAGCAGATGCCCCAGACACTTTTAAATCATTTGTGCGGTAGCATTTTTGGTACCCGGTGGAAAATATAAACGGCGAAAGGGTGACAGACAAAATACGAAACATGTGTAAGCATTGTAGGAAAATAATACTGTACACTGCGCCTAACGCTACTACTATGCAAAACCATTTCCAGCACCATCATAGATCTTTACTTAAATCCAAAATGTGATGTTGCGGACAGGAAACGGGAGCCCAGTGAACACAATTTGGACTTACAGTCCTCCTCGTTCGTATGTCTGAAAGTTCGTAAGTTGAAAGTTCGTATGTAGAGGGGCGTCCGTATTGTTAAAATATCGTCTCGTTCTCATGAACCCAATATCGTGTCTCGTCTCGTCTCGTCTCGTGGGCTGAGTATATCGTTACACCCCTACTATTTAATGCTGGATATAAATGTTATTGAACGCTGGATTCTTAGTGTGTGTTTGTGTGTGTATGTGTGTGTCCGTCCATGGTGTACCCCAGGCTTGTGGCCTGTGATGGCATCCTGTCCATTGGTTTTGTCAGCCAATTTGTCAGCCAGTCTTTTAAAGAAAACCAGCTGAAAGATGCTGTTGCACAGACATTCAATCCCTGTGCTCTGGAAGCTCCAGATGAAAGAGGAAAAAGACACATATGGAAAACATAGCCTTATCAAGGACAGAACTGTCTCACAATTGCCCTCCTCCTGTGATAACCCGCCCCCCATTTCAATCTGCGGCACTGCGAGTCTGAAAGAATAGAGCTTAAAGAGGGGGTGTCTGTCACCCTACCAAAGCATAATTTAAGGCCATGAAGGGCATGATTTTGTGATTACAGAAAGAGATCTGGGTAACACTTCACTAGGTAACACTTCACTTGAGGAGGCACAAGTACCTTAGTAACTCAGTTAGTACTCAAGTACAAATCATGTATAAATATAGTTCCTGCATGAAATACATGAACCATTATGATTGATTACTGAACATGGGATCAGCATGTAACTAACACTTAGTTACTGGTTAATTCATACATTAAGTAACAGTGTACTACTACATTATTTGTGCCCCCCTCAGGTAAAGTGTTGCCTAAGTCTGCTTATCTGAAGTCTGTAAAATGTACGTGCTTAGGGCCAAACTGCGGCCCTAAGCAGAATTTTATTTTGAGGCCCCCCATTACAAAAAAAAAAAGAGTAAAAAAAATCCACTAACAATCTTTTCCTTTTCCTGTGCACTCTTTCTTAACTTTTATACAACGTTCTTAGCGGTAAATTGATCTTGACAGCTGTTGATTTTAAGTCTAGCTTATAAATTGAAGA
>JAODLD010000044.1:8224373-8238571 GCA_026781065.1 Mormyrops boulengeri | reverse complement strand
ATGACGGTCCTCAGCTGACTAACCTCTTCTGTATGACCACCCAATCAGCTGCCACTGTTTGATGCTGCAGATTGCATAGCTGTGTGCTTAATTATACACCTGTATGTCAGCAGTGGGTGTGGTTTTATGCGGCCAATTCCTGCAATTACTACGGGTGTCCAAATACTTTAGTCCATATAGGTGCTGTGTTACACCATTATGCACCGCAAACACTTTTGCTGATGAGACACCACTCCTCCAGGGTGGTCTGCAAGCTTGACAGGTAATAGTCTTCTGTAATATTAGCTTAGGCCACCGGCAGTGACAGTAATATTAGCTTAGGCCACAGACAGTGCTGATCCAGGGTCAGGCTGCATTTTTAGTTTGATTCCTTGCGCCCCTGCAACCCAAATGACCCTAATCCTTTACTTTCAAATTCAAGTAGGTGCTTCTCCAGTGCAAACTTCCATTTGTTTCTGAATGATGATAATGTTGCGGTCCCCTCTGACACCACGGCTTATCCTAGCCGCCTTCCCTATTCTCTCACATCGTTGACTCTGTTCTTCTTGCTTATGTCTAAATTGAGCATAACTGCCATTTGCTTTTCTGCCAAAATATGACAGTGACCTACCAAAAAAGAACTCTGTTGATCCCGGACTAGCTTAGCATAAACCCTGCACTGACCATGCGGCCCAAATTGCAAGGATTGTCCGTATGTATTGTTGTTTAAATAGTTTGAGCCTGTCAATTGGTAGCACCTTACTTAGTAAATAATTTATGTATGCATGATTTCAAATGCATTCTGTCCAGGGTGAGCCCTGTGCTTCAGGGATTTGTACAATGTATAATTTCAGAAGCATCTCATCCAGGACGTCCCTTGCCTCACGCCTTCTGCTTTCTGGGATTAACCTCAGACAGTAATCCTTCAATTGATAAACTGACATGTTTAAACTGACACAGCAACAAGCTGTCATACAGTAAGGATAATCATTTTGGTGCTGAATAATCAGCTGGTAATACTTTACTTGAGGGGCCACAGATAATGTAGTATTATGCTATCACCTTTGCATTAACTACAAACCAAATCTTCGTTACATAATAATTTCTTATTAATTCATCATTAATGAGTCGTGACATCTTTTATTTATCAAGCTATGTTTAGTTACTACCGTATGTTTGTTACTGTATCTGTCAATTCTGTAAACCTTAATTTATTTGCATTCTAGGGTTCCTTTATCTTTCACCTGGTCACCTGTCCTTCCATCTTGCTCAGTATCTTACTTCACCCCTGTACTCATTCATCAACTCCACTTTGCTAATCATTCTCTTTTTGCCTCCATTCTTGCTGCTCTTTCTCACCAGGACTGGTCAGTCTGCTCACCCTCTTGGAGGCGGTTGGCCGTAACCAGTTCCTACTAACAAAGAGGATAGAATCAAAATCCTTTTATCTACCATGTTTGTTTGCTGCAGGTGGTGGCACGAAACACACAATTAAACATACAATCAAGACAGATGGAGACACTCCCAGGGCTGTTTCCTTGAACGGCTTCTCCAGCCTTCTCATTTTGTTTGCACCTGTGTCCATTTTTTGTCCCCTAGATTAGCTGTGGGATGTTGTGAAATGCAACAGCTTTTGATGCTGAGTCAGAGAACTCATGCAGCTGCTACAACCTTCTCCGACCCAATTTAGAGTTGAGATTGCCGTACACTACACAGGTACTTTTCTGTAATGACTCACCTATTATGACCTATTTCTTCAAATATTCCCTTCAACTTTCACACTATCACATCCATCCATACATACATTCATACAAAAACTTTTACAGCGATGAACGTTCTAGAAAATATGCACGTGACATACGACTCAAATTAAATTTGTCAAATAACAACAATTAGGAACTCTATATATGTCTGTATTTTGGTAGAAATTTTTATTTTAGGATGGCTTAAACAAATTTTCTCATTTTAAACCGTTGTGGTTCTGGATGATTGCCAAGCTGCCCAAAAGCCAAGCACAGAGAAATGGTCTGCCTCCTTCCATTTCAGATTTATTTTCACTACAGTAATGAAATGCATAGCTGGGAGCAGTAAGCCGTTACGACTGTATTACAGCACAATACAATGGTGATGTAAATACTGGAAATACACTCCTATCAGATAACAAATGACATCAATTGTATTGCCCAGGCCGCTATCTAGTACAGGTACTGCGCTCCTCATATTGCACAGGATTACGTGCGATCAAGTAAAAAAAATATTAAAATGCTACAACATTTGAGTGTCAAAATTATTGAAAACATGCAGTCAGTAGCTAAATGTGTTTCATGCATAATTCAAAATACTGGCATTTGTTGCATGCAGGGTTATTTTGTTGTTATTCTTATTGTATTTGACTGCAGACTTATATCAGTTTATTCATATTTTCATATCAGAGCAAATTTCCTCTCATTCAGTCCATGGGATACGTTTTTGAGAATTTCTGTGAGGTCAGTGAAGGTTTGGAAATATCACGAAAGTTCTTTGTTGATTTCATGAAGACTGAGTTTTGACTGCCAATACTGTAACACAGGATGATGAAGCCTAATTTTTTCTGAGTTGGCGCAGCCCAATCAGGCCCAATGTCCCCCTGACTCCCTCGGGATGAAGGAGAAGTTCTGCCAGGGGTGCGAATCGAAGATCTCCCAGACCGGGACCTGGCAGATGCGCACCCTTGCTATACATTCAGGTCTATTAGGTCTCTCCGGCATCTTCCCCCGCCTCGGATCCAGCTGACCACCGGGTGGTGATCAGTTGACGGCTCATGTTCAACATGGAAATATCGGGCTAATTGTGGCTGTGAATTGATGCTGGTTACATAATCATAATTACATTGTCATAATCAACAGTTTGAGAACATTATGGTTCCCAAAATATCACACCAACACTGGAAACAGAGTAGTTGGTAACACCCAGACTGTGTGTCAGCTTTGTTTTATTAAGCACAAATATGCTGCTGGAAACACACCAAGCATGCTAACTCGTTTAAGATGACATCATCCATGTTTGTGTACAACCGGAGCAAGGCAGGGGCTAGTCCTCCTGTGGCATTTAAAGCACTTTTCTCAGGAAATTCAGACCAGGCTAAAACATAAATAACTATGGCTTAGGAGTGTGTATCACCAGAGATAAGTAACCATACTTGGTGGTAGAGAACACAGGATTTAGTTAATTATGAGTGTTATGATTCAGTCTCATTTTTGATTTATGTTTTAATTTTTGCACAACTATTTTTACAATGTGCAAATAAAAGTGTGTTAGGTTTTGTCATTCAGACACGTCAACATCAGACATAATCTGTTTGGTTTACAATTGTTCTTATTGCGCTTCTGTTTGCAGTTTTTGTACTAACAAATTTCAAAACAAATTCTGCTTTCCCTGCAGTACCGAAATTTTACTGATCTGACCCCGAATCCCAGGTTTGTACTGAACCGTGAATTTTGTGTGCCATTTACCTGGAACTGGGAAGGAGTGTCTCAGCATTTTATTGGTCTATAACTGTCAGTCAGAACCCAGAAAATACAACCGGGGCCTGTGTCATGAAACAGTATTTCTTGCTTAGCCGGATGACTTGTTGGATTTAAGGTAGTCTGGGCTAAATGTAAGTGACCAAAGATAAAGTCCATTTTAACTAGAATACCTTAAATCCAACAAGTTATCTGGCTAAGCAGGAAATCCAGCTTTGTGATACAGGCCCCTGTTCTCCGCTTAGTTCAGGGTCCCCAGTTTAAATGCACTTTATCTTTGTTCACTTTCATTTAGCTGAAGACTACAATTACGGCTTGGGTTTGCAACATGACAGACAGACTGCTGCGGACATGCTCGCAATACATAGGAACAAATATTTATCGAATTGACCGTTAACTGAAAAGTTTGCTTCACTGATTTGCAGTTAGGAGACGAGCAGAACCCTGCACACCAGTGGACATAGACCTGTATGATGTAGACCTGACGTGAAGTGCATGCTGAGTTCCCCATAAAAACTACTGTAAGAGGCTAGTCAAGGCTGGGTATTAAGCATGGTGTTTTCACCAGAGACAAATGACCAGAGATTGAGTCCCACAATCACCTGAGTGACAGCTGTAAAGTCATTTAAACCTGAAACAGTTTGCATATCACTATACTGATATTACTGAGTCTTGTGGTATTGACAGAGACACGTCTGTTCTGCCACCCCGATGAATCCTGCCTGCATGCCTCCCTATGTTAGCCATTAAGAGATTCCCAGTGTAATGCGGATGCGGACGGTACTCATGGTGCATGAAGTATTGTGCACCAATTCTAGCTTATAGCATACATGATATTCTATTAATCCAGGGCAGTACTCAGTCTTGTACTTGTACCCATCCTGATAAGGCATTGACTATATAATATAGCCTTTGGCTTCTCTGGACCATTTGAATGATTTTACAGGTACAATATGAAAAAATGATTAAATATATACACAATCAATAATAAATATTGATTGTGTGTAAGCCAAATCAAGACAAATTCTATAAATTCTAACATAAATCAAGCCAGATCAATCAAAATTCTTATAATAAATAAGGGATTAATTGTGGCTGCTTTTAAAGTCTTTACCATTAAATATGAATATTTGTCAGGCAATCTATGCCATAAAAGTATGTCATAAAAGTATCTTTTTGAACATTTTTAGCACTGGGTCACAAGATATGAAAGTCATTGAGAGGAAATTTGGCCAAACTTATCTGCTTCCAGGTGTCAAATTTCCCACAAAAGTGACATTATCATTTATTAATTTATTTAAAGGGAGTATTTATGTAAGCGTTGACCCTGCTGAGGTACGTACTGCAGCTTCCATCATGAAGATCACCGTCTCCCTCCTTCTCCTGAGCACTTTGTGCTTCATGGACCTGAATGCCCAGTGTCCAGAACCGAATGCGCTCGTAGACGTCGACGGGAACAAACTGTGTGCTCGCTTGTGGGAGGACAGCAACATCTACAACGAGCAAAGCTGCGCGGGGGCGTACCTGGACGCCTACCCCAAGTCTGATGTCCCGATTATGCCCCCTGGCTGGAACGATCGCATCTCCTCGCTGGTGGTGGCCCCTCGGTGCTCCCTGACGGTGTGGTCGCGCAGCAAGAAGGAGGGTACGAA
Organism: Mormyrops boulengeri; assembly: GCA_026781065.1. Classification (NCBI taxonomy): domain Eukaryota; kingdom Metazoa; phylum Chordata; class Actinopteri; order Osteoglossiformes; family Mormyridae; genus Mormyrops; species Mormyrops boulengeri. Next base: position 8,233,437 of record JAODLD010000044.1, on the reverse strand, counting down.
GAAGAAGTTCACTTCTGGGATCTACTACCGTCTGAAAGAAGTGGCCCTGGGTCTGCTGAGAAACTGGAACAACCACATCTCAGGGTACTACTGCGAGTGTTAGATTCCGGAAAGAAGAAGCGAAAAGTCAGCGCTGGAGGACAAAACGAAAGAAGGGACTCTGTGACCTTAAGTGTTACAAGCTGAGCATCACAATAAAATCTATGCAGAAACTGAAAGCCTGCTTTGTTTGTGGTCTTTGTACTTTTGCAGAAAGCCAATTTCAATTCACTTCAATTCAATTTATTTTTATATAGCGCCGTTCACAACAGAGTCGCCCCCAAGACGCTTTACATGGGTGTGTTATGATATAACATCATTGAGACGGAATAATACAGAAACAGGGCAAAGGGAAGAAAGAAAGAAAGAAAGTCAGATGGCAACGGAGGAGTGGAACCAAAAACTCCCATGTAGGGAAAAAAAAACCTCTGGGGGTCCAAGGACCACCCCTCCCCCCCGGACATGCTAACATTATAGGAAAAACAGAGTGGGCTGGCTTGCTAAGAGCAAGCGTTAGACAGGAGATTTTGAATAGCAGTTTAAAGCAATTTTAAAAGTTGCTTGTACATTAATAAAATTAATTAAATTGGAAAATGAAACATGTGGCGAAATACAAGTAGAAATATACTGCATGCTATTATGTAAAGAAAAAATCTAATCATTACTCAGATTTCAAATACAAATCTGTTTAATACAGTGACGTAGTGTCTTCAGAAAAACACGTCATTTTTTTTATTTACCCTTTGTAACTTCTGTAATTTAACTATCTTTCAAATATATTTAACCACCAACCAATCCTTTGCAGTGCTGACTAGTAATGGAGCCAGTGCTGAAACATAGCAAATGCACTGCCAGTGAGAATGGTCTAACTGCCGAAAAGGCCAGACCTGCATTTTGGGTTCAGATTGGGGGCAGCTAGTTATCATTGCTTTACCTGTCCGGGGCTGGATTTTCCCTCCACCCAGCAGTAACCACGGAAACCTGCCACCCAGTGACACATATTTTTGGGGTATATGTGACGTCCAGCACCTTCAGGGACAGGAGGATGACTCTAAAGTGTTATGTATTCCAAGACACATCAATTCTCAGCACGGCATGATCACGGGACGGAAGAGTATGCAGTCCAGTAGTTGCTGAAAGATGGCTGGTGTCACATGCAATTCGAAAAATAGGCTGAAAGCTGATGTCAATTGAAAGTGGAGAAGACAAGTCAAATCAACTAAACCTAATAGAACCATTCATCTGTAACCATAGATCTGTAATCATTCAGAACTCTGGACAGATTCTGGTGCAGACTCTCCTGCCTGAATGTCACAGGCACCCAGATTTAAGGAGATGCGGGCAGATCAGGCCCAGAATCAGTCGCTATGTAGGGTGCGAGTGCATCCTGTGATTGGCTGGCACCCCACCCTGAGTTGGGCCCATGTTTCTGGGACAGGCTCAGGACCCCTGTTACCATGAATGGAATAAGCAGGTACAGGAGATGGATGGATGCTGCGATATTGTATGTCGTCCGTGTTATACAACGTGAACCATCATCATCTTTCTGAATAAAAATCAGATGTGACCGTTTTAATTACTGAGGCATGTATTAAAGGCTGGCTCTGTATCTAGGGTTTGTATGGTTTCCCAGTGATCCCGTGTATTTCCTCCAAATGATTTGATTTCCCCTTACAGTCCACAGACATGCAGTTAGATAAACAGTCTCTAAATAACTCTATTAGGCATCTTGTCAGGTATTATTGTCAGACTTTCAATACCATGCCAGGCAGCAACCGCAATCTCACCATGGGCGGCTATGAAGAACGCAAAGAGGACTCCGCTGGCGGGGGCTGATCACCGCAAAGAGGGGCTGGGGTCGTGCCCCTCAGCAGGACCTAAAACCCACGCCGTAGGTGACAAAGGATTTGGGAACAATCCGTAATGAGGGATCGGGAGCACATGACCAGGCGGGGGCGAGATTTGGGGAGGAGGGGCAAATAACCCTGGGCCCTGACCTGTAGGGGGCCGGCAGCTGATCATGACAATTTTTTTTTGTAACAAAATACAATCGTCCACTCCAAACCTTAATATAGAGTAAATCTGGCATCGATCTTCCAGTGCGATACCACTGCTCCCCTGATTGGCAGATTTTACCAGTAGCACTCCCGCCACCTTCCCTGATTGGCAGATTTTACCAGTAGCACTCCCGCCCCCTTCCCTGATTGGCAGATTTTACCAGTAGCACTCCCGCCCCCTTCCCTGATTGGCAGATTTTACCAGTAGCGCTCCCGACCCCTTCCATGATTGGTAAGTTTTACTGCTGGCACCTCATGCTTCATTTAGCGTATTATTGATGTTCTATCATCTAAAATTCCCTCTCATTTTGCTTTAGGATCCAAAAAATAGCTGAAATGGCCACTTTGGGGCCCCCTACCCATGCCAGCCTGGGGTCCCAGAGAAGTGAGTCCGCTCCTGTCACCCAGACTGACACGGTCACCAAGAGGAAGAAGGCCCTCTTCTGGCCTGCTGACTGGGGGCTTTGTGCAGGGACAATGTAAGGTGCCTTGAGACAATGCAGTATTGTAGAAATGCACTAGATACGTTTGAATTGAAATGAATTTATGTACTTATTTAGTGTCTATGTGGTCTTATGTGCAAAGCCATTCATAAAGTCTCAGGCAAATGCTATTAAGTTTCATCGTGTGTGAATAATTGGAAATAACAATAAAGTAGGACTGTAATGGTTCGGTACAAACCTTTGGCCTTGAGTTCATGGTTTGGTGTAATTTTGGTCCAGCAGAATTTGTTTTGAAATTAATTACTATTAAAACTTCAAGCAGAAACATAATCAGAAAGAGTTGCAAACCAAAGGCGATGTGTCTGTTGATGTGTCTGTTGATGTGTCTGTCAACGTGTCTCAACAATAAAACCTAAGAGACTCTTATTTGCACATTGTTAAAAGAAATATGTACAATAAATAAAAATTGCGCAGTGCATCATAATTGGATGATGTCATCTCAATTGAGTTAGCAGCTTGGATGTGTTGCGAGCATCAGAGTTGACAGGCAGACCGGGTCAGGTAGCCTCTTTCTCCTCTGTTGGTGTACTTTACTGGGAGACTGAAATGTTCCCAAACTGTTGATAATGACTGACAGTAACCAGCATTATCCGTAATCAACTCACAGCCACAATCGTAATGTTTTCTGCATAATGATCTCCGGGTCTAAGGTCAACTTGTGAATTTAGGTTCTGCCTGTGTCAATAAATATATTAATTTGTTTCATTGCATTTACTGAACCAAAAATTAGGTATATACGATGAATATGTGTACCGTTACATCCTTACAATAAAGTCTGACTTGTTTTGACTGGTATCCAAGCCCATCATCTTATCTTGATGGCTGCCCATCGCTTTCTGCCACGGCTGGCTGATTATGATGCCTTGAAGGCAGAGATCTTGGCTCAGTTGGGCCTCTCTCTACTGGAGCTCTGCACTAGACCAGCTGACTCACAGTCTGATCTGCCTCCTGCTGCATCTGGCTCAGCGTAGGTTACATCCGGTGAACACCTAGGTGGTGCGGAAGGTGGCTGTGGATCATTTGCTGCATTTACTGGCTCAAACTGGGTGGTGACTCGTCTGCCAGCACCTAACAACCCCTTGGAGACATGAACGGCTGAGATATCCAACTGGATGGCCGCTTCCCTCGCCTTACTACAGGCTGAGAACCTTCGGCAGGGTTCTCTGGGTCCATGGGCATCTCCTCAATGATGTTCTGGAGGCTCCCCTCCAGGAGAATCACCCTCCTCCTCAGAATGAGCCTATAGACCCTGGGATGCATTCTGGCCCCAAAACTTGGTTAGTCAGCTATGGCATTCACCAGGGTGACCCTGTCTGCCCAATCAAATTTGCCAATAGAGTCCAGGGTTCCCGGCTCCTCCCTGCTTGATTCTAATCACTGTTGTCAGTGATTGTCATGGTTAGAGTCAGTGCTCAACACTATTCTGACAGACATTGTGATCAAAATGAAGTTTTCAGCATGGACATGGTATTTAGAATCATGCCTGTCCAACATCTCACTCTGAATCAAAGGGTATTAATATGAAGCCCTCTAACCCTCAGTTGCTATAACAGCCTGTCCTCTACTGGGAAGGCTTTCCATTAGATGCTGGGACATTGCTGGTGGGATTCGCTACCATTCAGGTTGGGTATCGATGTTGGGTGATCAGGTTCCTCTCTGTGAGCTTGTGTGGCCCCCACCTCGCAGCTGAACTTGCTCCCAGATGATTCCACTTCACAATCACTTCAGTCGCCGTTGACCAGGGCAGCTCTAGCAGGACAGAAATACGGAGACCCGACTTGCTGGAAAGGTGTCCAGTGGTTTCCAATGACGGTGTTCTGCTAACTAACCTTTTCTGTGTATATTACTTTCAAAATGGTGTATGCGTGCCCTGACAACGCATCCAGTGTATTTCCCTGCCTTGTATCCTGTGCTGCCCAATCTACCCCCAACTTTTTTTAATTCAAAATGGCAGATTATTAATTAGGCTAGAAATTCTTTTCTCCAATTGTTTATTCTGCAGTTTTCAGTTATGACAAAGAAATCAAATTCATAATATTAATATTATGAAATATTAATTCAGGCAAAAGGCTAAACTGAGGGCAATAAATAATCTGACACAGAAATCAGTGTTTAATATTTAATGACCGAGCTTAACAAATGCACCCCCTACAGGCTCCAGAAGCTTGTTTTGGCTCAAGCTGAGGTTGTGAGAGGTTGCTGATGCTGGAGGCTGGGCTGCTTCCCCGCCCCCGCTGCGCAGGAGAGCGATAAGTATGCAGCGGTGCTCGCTAACGAGGCCGCTGACATTAAGCTACCGCAGGTGGGCTCGCCAGGCCGGCTGCACCTGGGGCACTACTCCCCCGTCAGCCTCCCTCACCATCAGGACGATCAAACGAGGCCGGATTATTGAGGGAGACCCCATTCGGCCAATGTCAGACATTCTATGCATTCAGAAGGTCACATGGGGAACGTTTCATAAATATTCGACACTTACATATACAGGCAGTCCCTGGGTGATGAAGAAGATCTGTTCCTGAGTCTGTCTTTAAGTTGAATTTGTTGGTTAGTCTGGACAGTGTTAATGGCAACATGGTCCAAACGGCAGACTACGTTCTCTTACCGTGAGCCGATGAACCAGTGAAGCCACGCAATGTTTTCCTGAGCATCACACAGTAGTGCGTGCATCTGGTATTACGAACCATCGTATTTAACCTGAATTTTGAATATAATGGGCTTTCTGGCAGTCGAAGTGAAGTACCACTACGTCAGGTGTTCTTAACCCGGGGACTTACTGTTAACAGAAATGTTACATATTAAATGATTAATTATAACATCTCAGTAAGCAACACAGCTGCGTCGCCCCACCAACGCGGGGGTTTGAAGCCCACCTCCGCTCTGTGTGGAGTCTCCATGTTTTAGGGTTTTTTCTAGATACTGTATGAATTCCCCGTAGTGTCTTCTTAGCCAGGCTGTACCCCATTCAGGTATAAGGTTCCATTTACAATCACATGTACATCCCCACAATCATATTTTCATATGAAAATAATGTGATTATTTTTCTCCACACATATTTTCTCTACTCACAGGTGTACACGTCGACGAGCTGAATAAAACGTAAGGAATGTCAGCATCCATACCAGGCAGATTCTGCAGCATGTGCCCAAAGGTGCAGGGTGGGGTTCCTACTGATAACAATCATTAAAAAGCAATTCCCACTGTTCACTGGCTCTTCTACCTCTCTTCTAGTGACTACGCCTTTGATTTCATTTGCTGCATCATGATTTTTCACAGACATGCACAACAGAGAAAGGCAAACTATATTCTACAAAACTGAGACACTTAATCGGATGATAGATTTTGTCTAATTTAAATGAGAAAACCAATACGAACATTTCTTCCTGTAATATGTTGATTGCATTCAGTTCTACTAATAACAGTGTTTATAGCTCAATTCACTGTTTTGCATGGAACCAAGGATCTTCTGTTCATCGCATGGTGAAGAGGTCACAATCATGTTATGTGTGCCTGAAGCATGGAAGCTGACACAGAATCCCCCCCCCCCCACCAAAAAAAAGGGGGCAGCTTCTGCAGTAAGTAGGAGAGGAGGCCCCTCCTTGGTCCTCCCCTCTACCGCGCATTTCCCATCGGTGACTGGGAGTCAGTGCAGAGCCCCCCTCCAAACAGAACGCTGATTACAGGTACAGGAGCCTCGGAATACAGGACACCTTATCTCTGGGGTAAGCATGAACTCCTCATCGTATTTCTCTTTGTCGCTAACATCACCAAAATATAGACTGACCACATTATAGATTTAGTCTAACACAGGGTAGTCAACTTTGGTCAGCTGGCTGGAGTGAGATTTTCAATCCGAGACAGTCTGCACACGCATTTACATGCATGTAACAGTTTTATTACCTTGTAAATAATCTGTAGGGTTTGCAAACTACCCCAGCACTTCTGATGTAGCTAATTTGAGGTTTATAATGGAATAATACAGATTTGCTGCAAAATTTCTTGCGTAAGCGTGAGAGTCTGAAAGCGTGAGTGTCACACCAGATGTGTGAGAGCTGGCAACCCTGGTCTTACAGCAGCCTTATCATGGAGAGTTTAGTGAAAGGATCATTTAAATGGCTATTAAAATGGAGAATATTTACTTAAGTATACCTTCTGTCTATTAATTTTGATGAACATCAACTTAAGTGAACAATGCATCTTGATTCTAGTGAAGTCTAATAATAATTGTTTGCCAAATCTACTAGCATAAACTAAGGAGGGCAAATAAAAATGTACTGTATCAGGTATACTGAAAATACGTTTTATGATAACACATAAAGGATTTTTCCTGTTGTGTCTGTTTTGCCTGGAAAATTGTTGCTAAAACGAACACTGTACCTCTGAAAGTCCAGTTCCAGTGTATAACAGCTGATGAGAAGACAGCTGTTACACTGTAAATCAAGGAGAAAGAGTTGGCTTTGTAACCTGGGCCAGTGACTGTGTTTTCTGAGGGATGAGGAGTTAAGGGTTTGGTAGCAAACTGCCACTAAAGACTCTGAGATGATGCTGTGCCACACTGCCTGCTGCCAGTGCCTGTGGCGGGAGCGGAGGCTGGGTCAGCGTCGTCAGCCACTGCCCTCTGATATCGCCTTCGGTCTAAAGCGCAGACAATGCAGCCACTACTGGGAGGATGTCAGAAAACTAAATCTGCATCTGCAATTTGACACAGTGTTTCTGCTTTATTTAAAATAAAATAAATGGTAACACTTCACCTGAGGTGGCACAAAAACAGTACTATGTATTAATTAACCACAAACTAAGTCTTAGTTACATCCTGATCTCATGTTAATTCATCATTAATTAACTGTGACATACTTCATCAAACTTATTATATAGTGAACAAACAAGTCATGGATACTCATCTCATATTTGCTCATCATTATCGAATCATGATGCATCTTTCATCCCAATCATTTACTATATTTGTTAGTATATCTCTTAATTCTGTAAACCTTTGTGAACTACTGAAGGAACAAACAATGAACAGAACAAATGAAATACTAATCTCATGTTTATTCATTATTAATGAACTTTTATTTCAAGTAGCGACTATATTTGTTCATGATTTGTACTTCGGAAATAACTGACTTATTACTATTTGCGCCCTGTCAAGTGTTACCAAAATTATTATAGGATAAACAATATCCAACGAAATATAGATTTTGAAAATGTATTCTTTTTATTTGTGTTTATTTCTGTCTACCATTTATATCTTTAGTATTATTGGTTCTCTAGTGCAATAGCTTAAGAAAGTTATCGTGTTGCTCTAATTTTCAGAGTGCGAGGACAGGGCACAGGTGAGGCAAGTTACAATATCAGTGTATCACTGCATGTTAAAAGTCGCCTCAGTTGTTTGTGTTTCAGGCTTGTTCTGCTCTCTGGAGGCCTTGTTGACATGCCCTTGCTTGCCTCTCGACCTAGGAGGATAACAGCCCTATCAGAGACAGCTGAGACCTTGGCGACGAGATTTCCAGGACTTTCATAACATCTCACATCCACAAAACAGCAGGTGATGTCAAGCTGGAATGAGGGAGGCAGTGAATGAATGCAGAGAAGAATGTGCCGTGTTTGAGTGGGAAAACTGATTTTTGGGTGAAACTGCTGTCGTTCTTTCGGCGGCTGCTCTTCTGCAGATATCCTAGCGGGTAAAGGAGGAAAGTGGAGAATTGTCCTTCGTATGAATGGCTGTACAGAAAATAGTGAGGGGTGTGACAATCGCAGATGTTGTTAAGGCATCTCCTCACTCAAAGAGCCCTTGAAGTTTGGTTGCCCGATAGCCATGTATTTCTTTACAGCGTGATCGGGGTGTGAGAGACGGAGGGGGAGAGCCATAATGTCCAATAATATGGCCAAAATCGCAGACGCTCGCAAGACAGTGGAGCAACTAAAACTAGAAGTTAATATCGACCGAATGATGGTAAGGCAGGAAAATACGTGATCGTGTGATGTTGCTCGTCTTATCTTATGGTATGAAAAAGCTCGTGCAAAGAACACTAAAAAAACACTGCCATGAAATTTAATTTCTGAATATAATGGTGGTGCTGTAATCAGCACTGTTGCCTCCCTCCTGTGGGATCAGGGTTCGAGTCTCTGCCATGGCTCCTTGTGTGTGGAGTTTGCATGTTCTCCCCGTGTCATCGTGGGGTTTCCCCCAGGTACTCTGGTTCCCCCCAGTCCAAAAACAGGTTGATTGGCGTTACCAAAATGAGTGTGGTCATGCAGTGGTCAGAGGGCAAGACTAAGAGGCCAGACTTGAAAGGGCCACAGTGGGCCATTTCAGCCAGAACATCAGGGTACCAGCCCTAAGATGCCCAGGGATCTTTTATAACCTCAGAGAGTCAAGATCTCGATTTTATGTCTCATCCAAAGGACGGCACCATTTTTACAGCACAGTGTCCCCGTCACTACACTGGGGCATTGGGATCCACA
>JAODLD010000044.1:8205290-8224273 GCA_026781065.1 Mormyrops boulengeri | reverse complement strand
CTGCCCACAGGATGGGCTAACCTGTCACTGCACTGGGGCATTGGGATCCACACTGCCCACAGGATGGGCTAACCTGTCACTGCACTGGGGCATTGGGATCCACACTGCCCACAGGATGGGCTAACCTGTTGGCCACACCAACATCTCTTCCAGCAGCAACCCAGTTTTCCTAGTTGGTCTCCCAGCCAAGTACTGGCCAGGCCCAAACCCGCTTAGCTTCAGATATATTACCAGGTCTGACCTGCAGGGGTTTGGTGGCAGTTAGTCACTCTCTCAGTCTCCTGTTTACCGTACAGGTGTCGAAAGCCGCGGCTGACCTGATGGCGTTCTGCGAGACCCATTCCAAAGGGGACCCACTAGTGACGCAGGTTCCCTCCTCTGAAAATCCATTCCGCGAGAAGAAGCTCTTCTGCATCATCCTGTAACCTGCAACATGCCAATTAAGGCAACATTCTTAGCTTATTTCAATTCTGAATATCATTCTTACGAGTGCAGAAGGCATTCGCAGCTTCTAGTCAAGGAACCATTCTGTTGTTTGACCACTGTATAAAGTGATGACTGTTATCTGTTTTTGCTCTTTGTTTATCTTTAAATAAACGCACAGCCTAAAACAGTCAAATTAGCTTTTGAGTACTGGGCCATTTCCCCCCCCAGATTTAGAATACACTCAAGTCTGGTGATGCTTTCTGCTTTTGCAACCTCTTTCATGTGTATTTGTGTTTCTAAGCAAATTCTATTCAAAACAGCATACACACGTATATATTTAGCGTTGGGATAACATCTGAGCAGCCCTTCTGCACGGAAACAGAGAATAAACAGGTTCAAAGTTTACTCAATCTTAATCAGCATTTACCAACACTTCCTCGAGAGACATTATATATTAACTCAGGGCAGCAAAGCGTTTATTGGCTGGCAACAACTGAGCATTAAGATATAAAAGGCGAAAAAGTGCTTTCAAATGCACATATGCACATTAAACCGACGCTCGTAATAATAGAAATGAAGGCAAAAGTGCATGAAGCCGAAGGATTTAGCATCTATGCAGGCGGTGGGCAGATAAGCAGCGAGTTTGGTGCTGTAGCCCGCAGGGGTGTCGGGGGGGGGTCACGTGACTGTCATTCTGCGCGCAGGTAAGCAGCAAGACGGACTCGCTGTACCTGAACTCGTCAGGTAAAACACCGGAGCGGCTTATAAACTGACTGTGGAAGCGAAGGAAATAGCAAATAAGGTATTTTGACGTCATTTTAGAATTACCTACCGTTTATACCGTGCGGCTTATTTTTCATAGAGATCAAGAAAAAATAAGTATAATATTTATAACCATATTATGATGATGGAATGGATCGCAGTCTCGTCCAGGGTGCAACCTGCGTTAAACCTGTTTCTTCCCTGGGACGGATTCAGTATCGCCCTATATTCACTGGACAAGAACGTATTAAAACTGTATGGATGGATGGTATATTTATGCTAAGTTGACGAAGTTGTGCTGAAGGTTATAAATGTTATATTTAAATTTAGATGAAATACCATAATCTGGAGATGATTGCATCTCATATCGACTTGCCTGTTTTCACTGCGACAGTTGCTGAGCGTGATGTGTGATACTGAGACTAAAGTGAGTTTTATTACCGTGAAGTGTGCTGTCATGCATCCAGGTGTGGGGGGCTGCCACTGCATGTCGATAAATATAACCGCACACATCAATACCGTATTGCCTGATTAATACGTGCTGCGCGATGATAATTCTACTACCGTCTATTTTTTTTAACTTGTTACCATGTGGGGGTGAGGGGTCAGGTGCTTGAAGGCAAGTAAAACTTGTCTATAATCGGAAGCCGGATTTCCCATGATGGAGAGCATGTATGTTTTTCACTTTTGAAAAGTCCATTTTCGCGGATCCATGGGCGCGTCATTGCATCTTTCGTGCTTATTATCCAAACTCCATCCTTGTTTCACTCTAATGTCACGTCACGCATCCATCGTCTGCCATGACCGCTTTCTTTCGCCAGGAGTGAGGAGAGATGGCCAACTTTAAGGGGCATGCTTTGCCGGGCAGCTTTTTCCTGCTGTTTGGCCTTTGGTGGTCGGTGAAATACCCATTCCGGCAATGCTGGAAGAGGACCCATTTACAAGGGAGACAAAGGCTGCCCATGCTCTTTGACAGGATAGATTTTGTGGAAGGGTCCCTGAAGATATTCTTTGCCTTTGTTGGTAAGTCGGACACATACAAACAAGTATTGAATGCATTTCCTGGTCTGTAAAGAGGCAAATTGTGTTGATTAAAACTGGATGTCCGCTGTCAGGCATCATGGCTGAACAGTTCGTTCCGGACGGGCCCCACGCTCACCTGTACGACAGGCAAGACAATGCCTGGGTGAAGCTAATGAACTGGCAGCACAGCACCATGTACCTCTTTTTCGGTATTTCTGGAGTAGCTGACCTCCTAAGCATGTCCAGTCTGCCTGTCCCCGTGGGGATCGACCGCCTGGGACTCGCTTTGGCCCTTTTCGTCGAAGGTGAAGTAACCATTCTGTCTCTGAATTCGGAATGGGAGGACTGAGCTTAGCGTGTTAATATGGTGACCGAATCACAGCAGTCAGTACTGATACTAAGAGCGTTTCTCAAAACCAAGAACGCAAAGATCGCACTTGCGTTCCTGGCAAATGCGGTCTTGCTAACTCGCCTCCAAAAGAATGAACTTAGGATGCAATGAATCATGGGATTGCAGACGTTAGCAAGAATGCAACTGATGCGTCCTTGATATTTGAGGCGGAACAAGAACGATATTCAGGGATTTTTACCCTCCTCTGTGCTTCTGTTCTTAGTATTATAACTGTACGTCGGCAATGAAGAATGATGCTAATTGGCTATGTGAGAACAGAAGTACGGTCAAGTCCGCATACTGACAAACGCCCTAAGACTGTACTTAGATCCGACAGAGCTAAAGCCATCCCAAGACAGCATGTGATGCTGAGCAGTACTGGTTGCCTCAAAGCGCTAATGCTTCCTTAATCTGACAGCGTTCCTGTTCTACTTTCACGTGCACAATCGCCCCCCACTGGACATGCACATTCACTCCCTGCTCCTGGTGGCTGTGTTTGGTGGGGCGGCGAGTACCTTTCTAGAGACCTTCAAACGAGACCATCCCGTACTGGAGTTACTCAGGAGTAGCTTAGCCATCCTCCAAGGAACATGGTTCTTTCAGGTACCGCAGCATTAAGACAATATGGCCTGAAATTCACAAAAATACTCACCAACAGGAAGACAGTCAGTTGTGTTTTTCTGTTTAGATTGGCTTTGTGCTTTACCCACTGAACGGAGCAGAATGGGATCTCGAGCAACACGACAACATCATGTTTGTCACCATGTGCTTCTGCTGGCATTATGCTGTTGCTTTGATGATCATGGCTGTGAATTATACCATTGTCTGGTTGTGAGTATTCACCAGAGTCACCTTCATTCTATTGAATTCTGACGTGATAAAGTATGAAGTCTGTTGGTGTAAACCTGCTGTTCCTGTCCTCTCTCTCACCATGACTCCTCATCGGTCCCATAAGTGCCGTGCAAAAGTGTACACGGAGGGAGACCTGTGATATGGAGATCGGACTACGGAAGACCTTGTCACCCAGTGACGCTAGCTCACAGAAAGCCCTACTCCACGACTCAGACGAAGAATAGACTGATACCTACACAGATTGAGAAATGCCATCGAGGGTGATCAGTAATTCTGGGAAGGATATATTGGAAACTTGTTTTGATTGTAAAAAAGCAATTTGTTTAAAAATAAACCCTAGACCTTTGTAATAAAATAGTTAATTAAAGAAATATCATTTGATAACATACTGATATATAGTGACATTTTCTTAAAGGAACCAAGCTCTCTGCTTTAAAGTAATTCTATGATGGATTCTGAAACAATATGGTCTTATTTTCTGAAAACAGCATATTTTATCTTGAGAAAGCATTTTGCTTTATCACGGGGATCCTTAGTGTCTCGACAGGAAGTGAACAAATTTGGTTAGTGGCAAGATCTCTGCTCAGAGGTAGAAGTGAGAATAAAACTGCACGACATCGGCTGACGGTGCCTGTGTTGTTACGAGGTTAAGCACTGGTCAGGCCGCAGCCATTGAACGAGAAGGACCGGTTTCGTATTTTTATGAATACAATGCAGGAGCAGAAACAACGTGACAATAAAAGTAAACAAGTGACACATAACTGTCACTATGACGTTGGAGCCATGGATCACACTTGGTGCTTGTTGCATAACATGTCGCTACAAAGCACTTTGAAATTTCAAGTAAAACAAAGCGGCACTTTTCTGCTCTAGAGAAGCAATTTTACACATTTCAGCATCTGTTTTATGGTATATGCAGTGACTGCAAATCAGAGGTGCAATTTGCATGCATGTATATTAACTGTGCTTGAAAACATGTAGGAGAGAGGAAGAGATTTGCCACTGGGTTCGTAACTATGGGCTCGACTGGGACATTACTGGTCTCCAGTGCTGCATGGATTCTCCTCACCTTACTAACATAGCAAAGACAACAACCGTTTCAGCAGACACGCCATAAAACACGATTAAGGTTAAAAAGAACAACAAAAAACTTAGACACTCAAAAATATGTCCTATCATATTTATTTAAAAGTGAGATGCAAAAAAAAATGCCCAGGGGGAAAAAAAATAATTACACGGCTATACAGAGTCAAATAGTGACTGGTTCAGTACAACATATATTGACAATATATTATAGCTTAAAGCCACATTTCTTTTTGTTTGTGAACCTTTCATTCTATTATTTGTGAGTTATTTATTCCTGACAAACTTTAATCTCGAATAGGGCTTATATCTTTACCCAAAGTATGACAGTTGGTAAGTATCCCGTTTTCTCTTTCCTGAAATGGGACACTACCCTTACATCATTCACAGGAACCCGGTTAAAGAGGAAATGCACTTATGAACTCTACAGGGGAAGTGATACGTCTTTCTATCTAGGAGATAATAATAAGTGTTTGATGTCTGATGTCTGGCCAAATAATTTTTCTTTTTTAAGACGAAAAGCAAACGAAAACAAACAAAAGGCTGCTATACAGTACAGAAACATAACCAAACAGTACAAAAAGTCCTTTGCTCCAGTATGGAAGATGCATATTGTATCGGTTTTATCGTAAAGCAGGTGTTGAACTGAAGGTCCGCTCCAGTGAGGCGAGCTGAACACTGAGCGGGTAGCTGGAGCAGGATTCGCAGCTGTGGGTCTGCGGTCCCAGATCATCCCGGCCCGGCAGCCGGCTTCCTGCGCGCGCCATCCTGCGGTACTAGCCGTCTCCCTCTAGTGGCCGCGTCTCGGCATTTCACTGGGGGTCGGGCGTCCTTTTCGGGGACGGCGCAGTGGTGACGACGACAGTGGGCAGGGGCTTCGAGGAGCTGCCAGCTGCACCTTGCTGCAGCTGCTGTGCAGGAACGGTCTGGATGCGCACCTTGAAGAGGGGAGAGGAAAACGTCACCCCCTCCGATTGCTGTGGGAAGTGAAACGGCAGCCACACCCAGCCACCCTAACACTTTATTTTTCCTTAACTGTTCAACAGCATCTTTATGTGATATGTGGCTGCATTTTAAAAGAAACATAAAAGGTGTCTGTTCCTAGAATACTTGGGTGGTGCAAACAAAGCCTGACCTGTGGGTATACCGAACCTATTTGTGTGTGTTTTAAGACAGCTGATTGGTTGATATTTTATTGGCCAATAGAAACTAAATTCAGACGCCTTCTCCAAAGCTGGGACACGTATTTTGCATGTGGGTTCTGTATTGCATATATTCACACAGATGCAAAATTTAAAACCACTTGACCTCATGTTGACAATCTAGTCATCAATCACGAAAACTGGCTGAGCACATTCTACTGGACCAACTTCTGGTTTGCTTTAAACTGAAGGCACAGAATGCTTAATGACACGAGCCGCACAGCTGCTCAGCCAAGCAAAAAAATAAGCATGAGGTTCAACATTGAAAAAGAATAAACTTTATTTCTATAGGAAACATTCAGATATACTGAAAACAAAAAAAAAAGTGCAATTATCTTGGATGAATAATGAAATGGCTCCTTATGGTTGATAGGAATTATAAATCACACTTAGTTTAGGGGTTTTACCTACAATGAACAATTTTAAAAGTATGCTAGACCGTGTCTTGACCGAACAATGTTATTGCTTTAAATACTGCAGCTAAAACAACGCGATTTTTTATTTTTTTTTAATTTGTCTGCTTGTTTATGCTCTAATTCCGATGCTGTAACTTTGTTGCCATGTCAACCAAGACTTCCTGGAAAATGAGACATTGCGTGTGAGAGCGACTTTCCTGGTTAATAATTATGGAGGCTGCGCGGCCCGCTTACCCGCGCGGCCCGCTTACCCGCGCGGCCCGCTTACCCGCGCGGCCCGCTTACCTGCGTGGCCTGCCCCTGCTGCTGGAGCTGCTGGAGCTGCTGCGCAGTCACAAAGCTGACGGGCTTGTTCCCTGCGATCAGCTTGGCACCCGCCGGCATGGTGGTCAGGATTATATTCCTGCCCAGGCTGCTGATGCTGCGGAGACGGTGACAGTAGACCGTCGTACATAAAGCTGATACCCGACTACAGACAGGTTACAGGCAACTGGGGGAAAATGCGGGAGACCCACTTGGTGCTGATGTTGCCTTTTATGATGGGGGTGGTGACCACGCTCTTGCTCTTCAGTGGCTGGCTCAAGACAGACAGGGGGACCGTGATTCGTGCCGGCAACTTTCCCTGGGGGGTGACAGCATGAGGATCGCAGAGGTGGAATTAAGAACAGGATACAGATATTCATTATGAAAAAAAGTACAGGGAAAAGGTTATGACAGGTTATCGTTCTAAGAATTGGAATTTGGAATTTGGCCTTCCGCAGTTTGGGGACATTTCACTTTACGCCTTTACATTTTTCAACTACAGTATTGTGCAAAAATCTTAGACAGTCAGAGAAAACGATGGATGAATGATTTTCATTTCAAACCCTCTGCTTGTTACCTCAGTATTTGCAACAACTATCCAAAGCATTCATGTATTCAGTGACATGACCTCTAGCGTACAAAGTTTGGCTAATCCATATCCCATTAAGTTAATTAATTAATGAAGTTAATGAATTAATTGAGTTGGTGGTGAAATTTAACAGACACATGGAACGTCTGAGGTGCCCCTGAGGAGAGGTTTGGGACCCGTGTTCATCTAGCCGTCCAGCAAGACAACAGTGATTTTTTAGAGAAGAGAAAAAAAATCTTAATTTTTATTGTTACTATTAATTACATATACTCTGTGTTCTAATGTCACACTGTTTTTTTTCTTAACAAATATACATTTAATACCCAGATGACTTTTTCTTTGACTACCAAAGACTTTTGCACGGTGCTGTAACTCTCAGAAAGAAAGGACAACAGTGGTGCCCAAGAGTCCTCAGTAACTCGGGTCTCCTCCTTGTCCAAAAACATCCTCAAACTGTGCTTCTTCTACACTCGGCTTGGTCACACTAACGCCATGTCTGAGTGAAAAACCAGGTAATGACAAGCAAGGTCTCATGCTGTGACTTCAAACAAAAGACTGACATTATATCAAATCGTGACCAAGACATGTTACACAGACTGTTCACTCGTCTCCTTAGCATCCCCTGATATCCTTGGGCACAAAAATAAAACATGGCGATTTATAATCCAGTCAGGGGTCTCATGTTGCACCATATCTTCTGCTGTGTGGCACAGCCAGCCCAGTGGACATGTTTCTTTACACAGGTCACCCCAGGATGTACCATAAAAGTGACTCATTAACCAGATACCATCCGCACCTAAACCAATCCCTGATTCCATTATCTGGATGTCACCCAACAGCTATTTAACAGCATGTAATGTTACCTGTAAGGGCGGAACTTTCTTTGCAGGATAATTTTCCACAAATCTTCTAGTGCAGGGGTGCACAACGACCGGACCGCGGCGCTGATGTGGACCGAACCATGGTCCATATCGGACCAAACCGCAAATTAATCCAGACTCAGTTGATAATGCACCTCATGAATCAACATGGTTAACGTCAAAAGGCTTATCATGGTTTGAAGTACAAAAATACAAGGTAGAACCACCAAACTTTGCACACACGTCATTACAAGCCCCCCACTAAACCAGTCTAAGCATTAAGCCCCCGTTATTATAATATTCTGATGTCTATATGTAAAGTTATTATTAATTCATTAAACCCCTGGTCTGCTGCATGATGAATAAAATGGGGAACGGTCAAGTCTGGACTTTGAAACCTATAAAGCAGTACTTGTTAACCCAGTTTTCCCAGTACCCAGCACACCAGAACCAAACAATGAAGAAAGACAATGGTACAGGGTGCGTTGGGAGCAGTGTTAGTATACTTTACATTTTTTAGATTTGTTTTCATTTTATATTATTTTCAGTTTTCATTTGAAATCAAGTTTTAGGTAGTTTTAGTTTCAGTGTAAGTTTTAAGTATTTTTACTCCTGGGGACAAACTGAAAGTTGCACAACCGTCTTATGCATCTGATCTTCAGAGAATCCTACATGAATACAAAGTGCACATCACCTTCTAAAGTCCTCAAAATGGGTAAAACATGCTCCAGGTTTTACTAATGATAATTAAACTTCAATTAAATCTTTACTTTACATATCTAGTAAAAAAAAAGGTAAAGTATTTGATTTTGTGTTTATTTTATTTCAGTTAGTTATGGAAGTGATATAGTTTTTGTGTTTCAGTTTACAAAAATGTTTTCTGATATTTTACGTGGACTGTCTGGGGGTCCCCGAGGACTGGGTTGGGAAACACTGCTAATGACGGCTTAATAAAGGCTAATAAACTGGTGCACTTACCGCCTGAGTGGACACCACAGCGCCACTTACAGGCACCTGTCGAACGGTGGCAGTGCCAGCGCCAATGGAGATGGGCGACCCCGCTGCAGCCGGACCCATAGTCAGCCCCTTGGCTCCGGCCACCCCGCTGGTCGCTATGGTGACAGTGGCAGCCCCAGAGGTGGCCATGGGCGGCTTGGTGCCAGTCGTGGTTGTCGTCACGGTGATTGCCTGGCCCTGCTTCTGCGGGATGACGCCCAGGCCGGGCATGATGCGAATGGTCGTGGCCGGTTTGGAGTCGGAGGAGACGGTGGAGAAGCCCCGCCCCTTCTGGTCGGCCACCGTGACGGCGAGGGCCGGCATCAAGCGGATGGCCGTGTCCCCGCCCGTCTTCAGCTCGGGGTGCACCTTGACCAGGGAAGGAGCCCCTTTCATGGCCTGTAGGTCAGTGGGGGGGGCTGTTGCGGTGGAGGAGGATGGTGGCGATGGGTGTGAGGGGGCCACGTGCAGGGAGATGCCCTTGCCCCCCCCCGCAGCGGCAGCGCTCAGCATGTCGGGTGTGAGCTTGACAGTGGTGACGGGTGACTTGGTGAGGGTAGCCATCATGTCCGGCGTGATGCGCAGCACAGTCTGGCCCTTGGCGTCGGTGGTGATGGACGAGGGAGGCAGCCGCAGCACGTCTTTGCCTTGGATGCGCAGGTTGGTGGCTGCCAGGGGGATGCCGGCACCGCCCTGAGACTTCACACCCAGCTGGCTGGTGATGGCTACCTGCACCGAGGGAGACAAAGACATGGGTGATGGGGTTTAACCCCCAGGAACAGTCAGACATACAGCGGTAAACGCGGCCCGTCAAGAGTCATGAGCGGCTCAAAGGACCGTCAAGAGTCATGAACGGCCCAAAGGACCATCGGACCGTCACAGCCCTGAACAGTCTATAGGCCCATGAACAGCCCAAACACTCCCGGAAAACGAACGTCTCCAGACCCTATATTATTCCTTCACTGGTTTCTGCTTCGCTTGGCTGCATGATCTTATTGCAGTTTTAGTTCCATTGCCTGTCTTTGTTTTAACCATCCGGGTGTCAGATATGCAGACAAATTAGACAACTAGTAGGAGGGGAAGGTGACAAAAATTTGTTTTTTTTTGGAGGTGCAAGTTCCATCCATCCATATTCTGTAACTGCATGTCGCATTCAAGGTCACGGGGGTCCGGAGTCATTTCCCAGAAGCTAGTTTGAACATCTTAACAGGCCCCCTGACAAAATGTCTCCTTGCCCCCCCCCCCGTGACCACGCTGTATAATTTTATGTATTCAGGGGCCCCTGCAAAGTGCTGGGCCCCTTGAATCTGCCAGGGTATGCAGGTCCCTTCATCATTCAAAGTCATTACAACCCTAAACAGGATAAGCAGTTAAATGATGGATAGATACACGTAAAATGCGTAATAAAATGTAAATGTATTAAAATGAAATAAAAAGTGTCAAAGTGAGGGGGGCTGTGTGATGCACCTGCTTGATGATGTTCTGGCTGTTGACACCTTGTAGGACGGCGGCGGGTGAGGTGGCGCTGTGGGCGGGGCTGCCGGGGGCGCTGTTCTGGGGTTTGCTCACGGCGATGGCGGAGGCCAGGCCCGTGACAGTGAGGCCCGCCTGAGCACGGGCTGCCTGCACCTGCACTGGGCTGCCACTAGAGGGCGTTCGGAGGGGCAGGGTCACCACAGCCTGGCAGAATGGGAAGTAGAGAGAAGGCAAGTGCACAGGGGGATGGATCACAGAGATCACGCCTCCCCGAGAAGGTAGACGGGAGGGGGGGACCGGTACTCACCTGCGCCAGCCCCTTTGTGTGCGTCATGGTGACTGGCACGCGGATCTGGTGCTGCCCGGGGTGCACCAGCGTGGCCTGAGGGCTCCCAGCGGAGGCGCTGAGGGTGGGCTGCGTGGTGACTACCCGCACCTGCGAGAGGGAACCTGGCCCCGGGTGGGCCACCACTCGAGCTGCCGGCTGCGGCCCGGCGGCCTGCGGCGCCTGCTGTGCGGACTGGCCAGCGGAGAGGAGAGTGCCCAGCTGCGGGATGGATGGCGGAGACACCAGGAGGACGCTGTAAGGGACAGCGGAGGCAGAGAGGGGGACGGCGTTAATAAAGTATGGTAATAATAAAAATCACACAATAATAATAAACGTACATACGGTACTGTACTGTAACTCGAGCCAATGAACTGCTGAAGCCGCGCAATGTTTTCACGAGCGTCACAAAGTAGTGTGTGCGTTCGTTATTACGAACCATTGTATTTAACCTGAATTTTAATATAACAGGCTTTATGGCAGTCCATTCATAAGTACGAACTGTCCGTCGGCTGTTCTTAGCCAGTTTCCCTAAACCTGGTCCTGGCAATGCGGCATGCAGATTAGGTTAGATAAGAAAAGCAATGGTAAGCTGAGATGAGATACAATGAGATACGATAATATGAGATTCACTTTACTGATCCCAGGGCGGAATCTGATAACACTTTAGTTAAATATCTAAAAAAATACTACAAATCATTTGATAATATGTTAACAGAAGTATTACAGACATATTACAGTCATGTCTTGCTCCTGGCCTTTACAGAACAGCCTGTTAATCACTTGCAAATGGAAAACAGTGGGTTAGTAAGCAAACTCAGAAATGAGCTATAAATATTTATTTACTAGTTCTTCAGTAAATACTTTGTGGGACGAGAGAAAAATCTTTGTAATAAATATCTTAATTTGAATGCAAGTGAATCTTTTTTTTACTTAGCAATATATCATCTAGTTGTTAGTAATAGGTTTATTAATAGTTTAGGTGCAGACCTTAGTGTTACCAGAAACACTCTTTCATACTGCGTCAAGGAACACAGTGCACAGACGATTATTCACATAGTGCAAAACGGTACACGTAGTGCAAATAAGTAAATGTAGTATTATGGAATATTAGTGTATTCTTTTTTCCACTAAAATAACCAAACTGAACATGATATCTTCTGTCCCAAACGACATTATCAGATTTGATTTGGACTGAACTGCATGATCTCAACTGAGACTGAAATCTGTGCAACAGAATGAAGTAAAGCCAGGCACTTTGGCTGAAGGTCATCTTAAACGAGGGCGGAGTCAGCAAGAGGGCGGAGTCAGCAAGAGGGTGGGCCTTTCGGGGCTGACCTGGGGCTTTGCCTGACCGTGTCGGGGACTCCCGTTTTGGTGGGCGTGCCGACCGTGGGGGCCAGGGGCGATTTGGGCGTGCCTGGGGTGCTGGGTGTTGGTGTCGTAGGGGTGGGAGGGAGACTGACTGAAGGCACAGCCCCCCCATCAGGCAGAACCACCTGGCCTGGCTCGCTGGCCCCAGGCACCTTGCCACCCCCCTCTTTATTACTGGACTTCTGCAGGATGCAAGTGGGGGAGGGAGGGGCAAGCACATCAACATCAGGCATTCATGAGTCATGATTCTAAATTTACAACTCCAATTATTCATTTTAATAAAACAAAAAAGGGGGGGGGTTGAAAAGTCACATGACGTATTGACATAATGAATAAACTCTTAGAAAAGAGTAACGATTCAATCAGTTAGAATACTTTCATAATAATTTCACTTATGCAATACCTTCAAATCATTGTTATCATTATTAAACTATTTTAATCTGTCTGGATAACTTACATTTAAAAATGAAATGTACTCTCTGTAATTAATTACGGTTAATCCCTGCACAATACAAATCCTCTAGGTTGCATCTGCGCCGATGACCGCCCTCACAAAGCGCAGTGCATTCCCAGTAAGGCGAACGCCTGGCGCCCCATCCCGCGGACTCACCGGCTTGGGCGGAGGTTTGGGCTTCTGCTGCAGGGCTTTCTTGGCTTTGGCGGCTGCGGCCTGCGCTTGGTGGATCCGCTCTGTAGCGGGAGAGAGCGTTTTTTTTTTTAGCGACTCGGCCAGACGAATCGGAAAACGATGATGACTGCTGCAGCAGTCGGAGCATGAGAAACATTGGCTGGTGTCCCAAATTGGGGAACTGCTTCACCTTTTCACTATGACAAGTTCAACAAGGAAACACCCCATGCCCGTCCCATACGCCTCAGTGCTTAATGGTCTTTTGGTTTTGCTCATTTAAGACGTCCTCAGGCGCAAGGTTATGACAGAGAAGTACAACAGGGAACAGTGGTGCCTCACCAAACTCCTCCTGGCTGCGGTTGCGGTGCAGGTAGATCCAGAGCTTGCGGCCGATGTCATACTTGACGCAGGGATCCTTCTCGTAGTGCAGCCGGTCAAGGGCGCCACTCACAACGGTGTTGACCTGTAGGGGGCACACAAAACGCCAATGATGTGCATTAGAAAACACACACACAAACACACACACGGATGTCCATGTCCCTCCCATGTAAACCAGTCACCCAAATAAAAAAAGAGGTTTTTAATTTAAGCATCCCCTTTTTAGGGGTTCTCTCCAAAGTTTCTCTTGCAATTATGGAATTTGAACCAACAACTTTCTGATGATGCCAAATGTCCTTGATTTTCCTTCTGTTCTTAATACAGTGTCTCACAACTGAGCCTAACATCCTCCCCAATAAGGAGGAAGCTGCACAATTAACAAGTCTGACAGTCGCGCTGCAGTGACTCAGTCTGCCCATTAAAGCGAAAACAAACGACGTCCAGAGTGTCTCTCTCTCACCTGAGCACTGGTGACATCAGGGGCGAGGAACTGGGAATCTTTCAGCAGCTCGCAGATCTCGGCCCGAGTGCCCTCACCGTTGGGAAGCCTGGCGGCTGCGTCCCGCACTGTGGGGGGGTGGGGGGTGGTGGAGGGAGCATTTAGATACCCAAGGATAGCAGATAATTCACCTCGCTATTACCTCGCTGTAGCTCAACAAGTACAGCACAGCATTAAGAATGTAATGGGTGTGGGTTCACATGTAACCCTTCCCTCGCTGTGGATACAGTCAGATAAATGAATAAAATGTAGATATACGGGTTATAATTTTGGATACAGTCATGCGTTGCATAACTACATTTTGAAAAAAGATGGACCGCATATACGACGCTGGTCCCTTAAGATTATAATGGAGCTGAATAATTCCTATTGCCAAGGGCAATGGGACTCCAGTCCTGGGGGGGCGGGAGCCCTGTGTAGCTTAGTTCTTTCCCTGTATCACAACAAACCAGGAGGTGCAAAGAGATAAATCAGGTGTGTTGAATGAAGGGAAACCCAAAAATGTGCAGGGCTCTGGTCTCCCAGGACTGGAGTTTGACACCCTTGGTCTAGGGATGTTGTCGCTGTTGTGACGCCGTAGCACAACGCATTACGCACGTGTTTGTGGCAACGCTGGTAGGAACAAACCAACTGCGCTGGCTGTCACATAATGTACAGCAAAGTACAATTATGCACAGTATATAATACATGATAATGATAAACAACTACATTATTTGTTTAAGTCTTTATTATACTGTATTTTTATCGTTATTTTACAGTGTACTCTTTCTACTTATAAAAAAAGTTCAGTGTAGCCTCGGTGTGTAGTAGACAATGCCATCTACAGTAGGTTTGTGTAAGTACACTATATGATGTTTGCACAGTGGTGAAATTGCCTAACGACACATTTCTTAGGACGTATCCCTGTGGTTAAGCTACGCACGACTGTAGTTATATTTACAGGGTTGTGGGGAGCCTTCAGGTTACCCCACGAAAAACAGAACAAAATCATACAGACAGCGTCCATTTTAAAGATGCCAAATCAAGAATTCACATTCAGACTGCAGGAGGAAACCCACTGGGACAACATGCCAAGGCGGCGATCAGCTTTACCAAGTGACAGGATGGTCACGTAGGCCGGGCGGTCTGAGCGCAACAAGGAGTGCTCGCGGGCCTTATTGAGAGATGTCTCCTTGTCGAAGACCCCCTTGACGGGCCCCACCACCGACTCAAAGCCATGCATGCGGAATGTGAACGCCTTGTGCGGCTGGTCATAGCGCTGCTGCTCCTGGGGGGGACAAGGAGCAGGGGAGGGGTTAGCGACGGACGACAGAAACTACAGCACGCCAGAGGTGTGACACACTATCATGACCATTGTACCACGTGCCCTACAGCACTATCTCGGAGATGACACACAAGTCCTGTATGACACAATTAACGGCGCGCTTAGGTGACGCATCATGCCCCCGGCATGCAAGACGATTCCCTGAGAATCCACAGGTGTCATTCTCCACACCCGTCTGACATACGACACCACGTCTGGGGGTGCCGAGCTCTGATCTTCGAGGCCGGGCGGAGACGCTCTTCTCGTAACCCCATCTATGAATTACTTTACTGATGTTGTCAGTGATCTATTCTAGAAATTGGCATAGGATCAGAAGTTCCAGATTTCTGCTGCTGGCCACCTATTCCCCATATTTCCTGAATGCTGTACATGTGTCATGCACTTCTATTTTAAGCCTTTCATTTTGTAATTGCACTGTTCACCTCATGAGGGCACTGATATATGTTCGACATTGTTGCTGTTTGCAGCAACTTGTCCATCTATTGATCAAAAGCTACACCATGATCCCTGAATCCCCGATTACCGAGGCGCTGCTAAAAAGGGGGCCCAAACCTGGTCCTGAAAGACATGTCTCTCCTCCCCAGTGCTTGGCCTCACTACGTAGTCCGTCCACCTGTATGGAGGGGAATAAACGATTAGTACAGGAGTTCACCGGCCCCGGGGCGAGTCGATGAGGGTCTGCACTTACACTCTGGGGGTGGGGGGGGTCAGCTCGACGGGCTCCTCACTCTCCTGCTGCTAAAAGGCATCGCCATGTCATACACGCACACGCATCACAGCATGAAATGCCCCCACTGGTTCTGATTCCACGGTTACCTTGACAACCACCTGGTCCTTGTTTTCAAGCCAGAGCTGGCAAAGAGCACTCAAATCCTTCTCGCTGTCTGAGGTGGGACCTTCAGGAATCAGAAGATAAAGGGAGAGGCGGCAGCCTGGTCAGGATGACTAGAATTTCAGGAAGCTTCCTAGGACGGATTTTATTGCCGTCACATTTGACCATTTTACACATACGGCAATAATGCAACTCAGATACAGTACTGTGCAAAAGTCTTAGGCTGCCAATGAAAATCATTATCTTTGTTGGTGTAAAACTATGTCAAAATGTGCCATTTCCAACCCTCTCCTAAAGTCACCCCAGTGTTTACAGTAACCCTCCAATACACCCATGCATTTGCCGACTTAACCACTAGCACACCTTGTATGGCTAATCAATACCACATCGAGTTAACTAAATCAATCGATTAAACAATCTGCAAAGAAGAGTTTCGAGACCCAAACCAGTGCTCTTCTAGTCATCCAGAAGGATATCAGTTCCAGAAGAAATTCTTGTCACTTTTTAAAAATTGTGTTTCTCTTTATTTGCATAAATTCTAACGCACTGTGTTCTTAGTACTGTATGTACGTGCCCTTCACAGCCAAATGCAGAGCTTACACATCTAAAAGACACAGACTGATTTTTTTTTTACTGCGCAAAGTCTAAAGTTTCACCACATCTCATGACAAAAGTCCATGCCGTACATAATGTAAGCAGCTGCAAATCACACAAGCACACTGCAACACCCCCGCGCTTTCTCCACTTTCCAACAAAATGAATGCTGACTAACTGGGAGGACTGGTTTTTCGCATGGGGTGAGCCATACGTTATTCCACAAACAACTGCGCAAGTGTTTTTTTTTCCCCCCATCTGACAATTGCTGCTTTGAAAATCCCCTGAGAACTGGCTCACATATCAGGTCATTCGCCCGCATTAGCGTTTAATTAGGTAAACAATGATTGCGCGACACATTGATAGACCTCAGAATATGCTAAACCCGAGGGACTGATTATTGTATACATGTTTATTTACACGCGCACAAGCGCACGCACAGCATTTATCATTATGTGAATTACTGCATCCTTTCTGGAGCTGCCTTTGTTCCTTATACCCAGGCTGCACAAGTGACTCCCGTCATCAAACACACACAAGGCTTCACCGAGAATAACTCACGGACAAACGGTACAGGAGGAGGCTTATGAGGGGCTTGCTGCACGAGGCATGCATCTCTGGCAGAGTTCAGAGTACCGGCGCGGAGCTCAGTTACTCCAAGGTTACTCACCGGTCCAACTCCAGTGTTGTGTTCGCTCCCTGAACTCCAAAAGGGGGGAGAAGCCACTGGGGAGGGCCATCACACCTGCTGGGGGGGGGGCAGTATCATGAGAGACCTGTCTCAGACCATAGATGCAGATCCCCTACTTTTTCCAACAAGTAAATCAGTAACACTTTACTTGAGGGGACACAAATATTATGCTATTACTTATGTATTAACTTACCACAAAGTAAGTCTTAGTTACTAGTGACCTCATGTTAATTCATCATTAATGAACCATTAATGAATTGTGATGCATTTTTCATCTCAAACAGTTAATATATTTGTTACTGTATCTGTTAATCCCGTAAACCTTTGTGAACTACTGAAGGAACAATTCATGAAATGCTGATCTCATGTTTATTCATTATTAATTAACCGTGACACATTTTTATCTCAAGCAGTTACTATATTTGTTACTATTTATCTTAATTCTGTGAACCTTTGCGAACTGCTGAATGAACAAGTAATGAATAACACAAATGAAACACTGATCTCATGTGTATTTATCATTAATCGACCGTGATGCATCTTTTATCTCAAGTAGCCACTATACTTGTTTATGATTTGTACTTCAGCAGTGACCGAGTTACTACTAAGCATTTGTGCCCCCCAGCTAAAGTGCTAGCAGCAAATAAGAGGGCAAGGCATATTCACCTCTGCTATCTCCCGCCAGGAACTGAAGGGCGGGCAGAACCAACTCCGACCAGCAGGGGGCAGTTGAGAACCAGGGGTTGAGCGTGCTGGCTGGCAAAGCCTGCCACTGCTGTACTTTCTCTTCCAGCTGAATCAGAAGATAGTTAAGCACTTGATTATGTATTTTACACCCAAGCTACATACCAAGCAACCACGTGCAGAATGTTAATGCTATAAACACTCCAGACTGCACTGTCTGGTTCAAACTGGTAGATGCATAAAATGGCACGCCCGTACCTGTTTGTCGGAGGGGCGGTGCGTGTGTACATACCATGCTGGTGGTGGCCTGGTTTTCCATCTTCAGAATCTCCTCCAGTAAGTTGAAAAAGCTGACGGCGATCTCCTCTACCACAGCAGGGCTATCCTGCACGTCTTCCAGTGGTCTGAGTGGCATGGAAAGGGAGGAGACATGGGGAACTTTCACGGAGGGTTCCAGAAAGACTCACAGATGCTGACAGGGGCCAATCTAAGACAGCATAAGACACAAGGATGGGGATATTCTGGATGGGGTGTCAGTCCATCACAGGGAACAAACACACACACACACACACACACACACACACACAGATAGAGAAACACCCACAGACAGACAGACAGACACACACACACATACAGGGAAACACAGACACATGCACGCACACACACACAGACGGATACAGACAGACACACGCACACACAATTGCATATTGTGGGCAGTTTAGAGATGTCAGTTGACTATATGCCTGTGGACTGCAGTAGAAAACCACAGAACTCGAAGGAAACCTGCATGACGGAGGGTGAGGATGTGAACTCCACAAGCGTAAAGCAGTGAGGTGATTCGAATCCCTCTGACCTGGGAGACATCATTCGAATCTCTCTAGCCTGGGAGGCATGAGGCAAAAGTGCGATCCACGGAGCCACCGTATCACCCGCGAAAAACAATTGGCGTTAGCATTCAATTCCATGTGAAAAATACCCAAAAATGAATGAACTAACAAAGAGCCCTCAGTATATCCAATGGAGTGGAAGCATAAACAAAGCGGACATGCTTAATTAACCGTGTGCCGAGAATTAGTGGGATGTGACTAGACAGGAGGGCAGTCTTGCCAAATAGGTCTTGGAAGGAGCAGAGACCAGATGCTCAGTGGTGTTTACCAACCCTTAAAACACACGAGGCCCTGAGGTTTTTGGGGGGGGGGGGGGGGACACTTTTGACCAGAAAAATTCACTACGATAAATATTAAATAAACATGTTCCTTATTTAGGAGGTACTGA
>JAODLD010000044.1:8186400-8198956 GCA_026781065.1 Mormyrops boulengeri | reverse complement strand
ACACCATTTCTCAGGTAAATACCAGGAACAGGTGTGGCTCATCAGAAGCCAGGTAGAATAGAAAACCTACTGGATAGAAGATCTCCAGGACCAGAGTTGGAAACTCCTGGATTATACGAAACTTATGAAATTATGATGCGGCATAAAAGGAAGAATAATCTAGAAGGGTCCTATATACCATACTTTACTAGGAAGCATAAATATAATTTGTATCCTTTAAAATGAGATGATGTTTAAACTTGGCGGTGCCAATGCGAGTGTAATGAGATGCTCCCTACCTGGGGCTGGCCGATATGGAAAAACATTTTATTGATCTTGATAAGTAATCATTTCTTTAATTCAGGACTCCATTTTTTCTTACAGTTTAGAGGTGCTGGTGTAAGATGTTGGTGGTGTATTGACAGTTTCTAATTTTTTTTATTGTTCCCATTTTACACCAAGTCATACCTGGACCCATTCCGATTTTATGCCTTTGATATATTTAACACCAAATAATCATCACTGACTTAATTACACACTCCCCCCAGAAACAGACTAGCTGCACACGGTACAGTACCTCCGGACACGATGTCGTCAACATATAAGGAGGGGTTATTGGTTTTTCGTGACATGGGGCCCTGCTGGTTCATGTTGGACATGGCGCTATCCATTGTGGATTTCTGCTCACTCGGCACAAAGAACTCCGACAGATAGTAGGCGATCACGCTCTGTGCGTCTCCTTCACTGCAAAAGAGAATGCTGGGATTGTTCAGAAGTCTTACAGGGAAATTGGAGAACTGGAAGGAATGCACAGCATACTTCAAGTATGAAAGTGGATATCAAATATCTGCGCACCCTTGAAATGTATGTATGCATGTATCTATGATCAAATTTCACATCTTTGTTGATGTTAACACTGAAATGAAGAGAATTACTACAACACTGTTTTTACCTTAACAACAATATTTAAAAACATACAATATTTAAGTGATAGTTAAGTAGTCAAGGACTAATTTCTTATCTGACACAGTAATTAAAATTAAATGCAATATTCTCTCAAATAATAAAGTATATTTAATAACTGCAGGTCTTCGAGTGCTTGTTTATGTTTCATACATTTTTTGAAAAAATGCACGGTCATAATACCGGAAGCATACTGATCAATAACCGTAAGGTCATTGATTCAGGTCCCAGTATGGCTCCCGCTATTGTATGTGATCATGGTTCAATGTGCATAATTGGAATTGCTCGAGAAAGGATAGCAAACAGCATAAATAGATGATATCTGCGAGTTGCTTTGGACAAAGCCATATGGTAAACAGCTAAATTTTACCTACTATATGGAACAAATGAGAGTGAAAGTAAACAATAAGACCTTTTGCTGAGTCTGAAACCATCTCTCCTTGAGTTTCGTTAAATTACACATGAATGAAGAGCGATTAAACTTAAGATTAACTGAAGCAAATAAATGTACTTCTCACAAGATATACAGCAATTAAAAAACCTATAGCCTACGTGACAGAGTGATTCTATACATTAAAAAAACCAATTACCTGAAGGCCTGTACTTTGGAATTAACATAATAAGGGGAGAGCTGTGATGATTTGGAGTAGACAGCACTGAGCTGAAATAAACAGACATTCAGACAATACGTTACATATTGAAGCTCAGGAATCTGGAAGATATGACCCCAGAAGACTGAACGTACGCTGTGGCACTCTGACCGTACCATGAAGGAAGAATGCATGCAAGGCACACAGCAGCTTTCCGTTTTAGTATAAAAATAAATAACTAAGTGCCATATAAATATGTGAAACCAACATGGGCAATGTAATATTAATTCCAGTATTACTTACTCTTACATAAAAGTACCAGTGGTTGACCGGGCAGGTGACTTTTTTCAGAAAATACACACGATTAATCTAAATATCAGCAACATCAAAATGCCTAACAGGAAAACTAAATTACTTAACAGCAGCAGAAATAATAATAATAATCATAATAATAATAATGTAACATTACTTTGCCCATTCTAACTTATGCCATTAATGAAGAGCATCCCATAATAATAATAATAATGGTGAAATGCCCCAGGTCCCCTGCTTACATGCTGCAACACTTTTCCCGCCAGATCTTTGAACTCTTGACTTTCAGAATGTTCATAGTTGGCCAGGAATGGCTGGTTGGTGATCCTCATGGAGCCACTGTATATTAACTTGGTCTTTGTTGCATGTCGGTCTTCACACATTAAAAGGGGGGGGGGTGACAGAAGAACATGTAATATAAAAAATAAGTTTAAAAAAAAAACAATCACTGAAAAAATCTGAGAGCATTTCATGAGAAGAGAGCAAATTTGTTTACAGTTTTACGGGCTCTGGAAGGGTAGAATGAAAGTCAGATGAGTCAAAAAATTGCAGTCCAAGTCTCAAGTCATGTGCACCCAAGTCCTAGTCCAGTCCAAGTCTTCCCATGCTTTTTGCTGTTGAATCACAAATCAGCCAATTTGTGACTCAAGTACAATTCGAGTTGTCATGTAATTTGATTCCCTGCCTCTGTCAGTTTTTCACTTTTAGTGATTAAAATTTGTTGCAGCAAAAGACTGCTAACAGTACGTTGTACGTGAAGTCCTTCATAGGCAGAGAAAAGACTCTCCGCTGTCACAGTTGTCCTCACACGGTTTTTACGGCCGCGAATATGCAGGGAGCAAAGAATCTTTCCACCAAACTATCTCAGGAGACCTTGCATTCAGTCAAATGAAAATTCAGTTCAATTCAATTTATTTTTATATAGCACCTTTCACAGCAGTCGCTCCAATGCCCTTTACATGGGTATGTTGTGATACAAGATCATTAAGACAGAATAATACAAAAACAGTGAAAATGGAAAAATGCAGACTGGAGAGAATTAATATAGACCGAAATTATAAAATTAACATTATAGTATAAAGAGGGAGGACGATAACATCAAGTATTAGTCATAGGGTCCAAGTCAGGTCCAAGTCTCAGGTCATCTGCCCTCAAGTACAAGTGGAGTCCAAATCTTTCCATCAGTTTCACAGAGTCACTTCACAATTCATCAAATTTGTGACCTGAGTGAGTCGAGATGTGAGTCAGTGACCCAAGTGCCCACCTCTGGTGAAAAGTCTGGGGCAGATACTCACAGCGAAAATGCCAAACTAGGACGCCTATCATAACGCCGACAGCCAGCAGAAACACAGCCAGGCCAACAAAGACACCTTTCCTCACAGAGCCCTTCTTCTCCAGGGCCTTGGAATCAGAGGCAGGCAGGAACTGGACGGACGTGTCCCAGTCGTCCTGGGGTGGGGGGGGGGGGACAAGAGGAGGCATTAACACTGAAGAAAATGGCAGTACGGAAACTGCTAGTTGTCTAAACTGAAAGCATTACGCTTATAATCAGTTGTTCGGTTGTTATATGGTTCACTTTCAATGTCTTGTACCATATACAAGTTTAGCCGTGAAATGTGCAGGGTTGCCATTTCCTCTGGGTTTTCACTGTCATTAGGGCTTACGATCTTACACATATCAAACAGCTTCAGACGCTAACAGACTTAAAAAGGTTTTTATATTGTGGGTTTTGTGGTTGTGTTAAGCATGTGTGAAATGTTTTAACACGAATATTAGCATATTGAAACTTGCTGCATGCTGCTGTACATTCAGTAGCTGAAATCTTTAACAACTGTATTTCATAACAATGCCACCACTTATATTATTTGGTAATAGCAGTGCCTCCCATAAACAATTCCAAGAATATCCAAACATTTCCAAATGCAAGACTATCTAATTTAGGTCATATTATACATATGCTGTATTCTATAATTGTCCCCAGAGGGCCCATCAATTTTGGATGTGCTACTCAGATGTACTGTAGAGGTGGAAAAGGCGCCGCTATTTTATTGATCTGTCGTGATTACTGTCCTATCTGTACTCAATGGGAAAAGAAAGCTAGGTGATGTTTAGCTCAAGCTAATGTCAGCGCTGTTTAGACCTCTACTACCCTTATGAATATAAATGGGCATAAAATGACAATGAAATTGTTGTGTTTTTCAGGGAAAAAAATTCATCCCAAATATTATCTTGGTCATATAATTCCATGAAATAAATTAAAATACAGGTTTATGATAGTACAAAGGCTTGAAAGGTTACCGCTATCATACTCAAAATTACCCAGCTAATTTCTTTAATATTTATTTTCGTCTTCCATTTTCTAGCCTGGCAATCCCTCATCAAGTGTTAGGCCTATACCAAATAACAAACCACTGGATTCACATATTGGAAAATGAATCAACATGAGACCTGAAACATCTCTAGAGGTATCTCCCGCTGTGCAGGACACATAGTTCTTTATTTACTACCAAGTAGTAATGTCCTGAGCTAAAATTTTGAGTAGCCCATATTGTAAATTTATACTACGTAATCAATACATGTCCAAAAAAAAAAACTTCACTTTATTTGTTGAGAATCACATATTACAAGTTTGTTCTTAGTGCCTGGCAAACGTTTATTTTGCTGCCTTAACAGCTGAAACCTGGAAAACAGGAAGTCAGCTTAATTAACTGTGCTCTTATTTTTAGAGGTCCTTCAATCACACTAAACAAAGAATTCTGAAACACTGGTGGACAAAACAGGTAACATCGCTGCAGCGAATCCGAGATTAAAAGAAGAAACAAACGAGGGGAACCATGACTGGGTGACAGAAAGTCATCAAAACAGCACACAGATGCAATAAATGTAACTAGTGGAATGGTAAGACATAAACACACACCCAGCCTGGGGTTTCAAACACGACAAAGCCCTTGAGGTATGTGTGTGTGAAATGCCAATCAATGATCTTCTGTAAATGGCTGATTTGCAGCAATACGCATTAGCTGGCTCATCCACAGAGTCCTTCATTTCAAAAAGACATGGTTAGATTAAGACATGCTAAAAGGATAAGGATTTTAGGCTGCATGTTAATATTAAGAACGGCCCCTTCCATCTTGAGAAACTATTTTTTTTTCCTTTCCATGAAAATTTGCTTTTGGTTCGTTCATTATTTCTGTTTCTGGTTTAGTGCTGTAGACGGCAAACAGCAGGAACTGGCTCGCCAGCTTCCCGCTCCAGTGTGATTCAGACACACCCCAGCATGTCACCTGGGTCTGAAGCGAAAAAACAGGACAGATAACATCACCCGCACATGGCCAGCAGCACAGGACTTCTTAAAGGGACACAAAAGGATTGGACTGATGTGAAAGTATGATGTAGTGGGAGTACACTCGTGGAATATGAAGTCTACAAAATTCAGTGTGCAATTCCTACAAGAGACAGGAAGAATCTGGCTTAAAACAGGCACATTATATGACTGCATTAGCCGTTTTAGAATGAGGAACCTGCTTCACAAAAACAAACTGGCTGCATAATATTGTTAAATGGCGAAAAGCAGATGGTAATTTTAAGGTTTGCCTGTTAGAAAAGAAAGCTAGGTGATGTTTAGCTCAAGCTAATGTCAGCGCTGTTTAGACCTCTACTACCCTTATGAATATAAATGGGCATAAAATGACAATGAAATTGTTGTGTTTTTCAGGGAAAAAAATTCATCCCAAATATTATCTTGGTCATATAATTCCATGAAATAAATTAAAATACAGGTTTATGATAGTACAAAGGCTTGAAAGGTTACCGCTATCATACTCAAAATTACCCAGCTAATTTCTTTAATATTTATTTTCGTCTTCCATTTTCTAGCCTGGCAATCCCTCATCAAGTGTAAGGCCTATACCAAATAACAAACCACTGGATTCACATATTGGAAAATGAATCAACATGAAATCAAGTACAGATTCAATTTTGGCTTGAATAATTTACATATCGTCATAATAAGCCTGAGCCTATCCCTGAAAAGGATGTCAGTTCTTCAGAGGGCACAAACATACAATAACATTAATAAATGTCAATGACACTTACTGTATCCAGTACAGGGTCACCGTGACCCTCAAACTTATCGCAGGCATCACCGAGCAAAAGGGAACATTCTAGAGGGGATGCCAGTCCATTGCAGGGCATGCAGAGAGAGACATCTTCTATGGTCTGCAACTTCATTGTACCGTTGAGCCCTTTAGCAAGGCCCTTAACCCAAAATGCACCAGGGACTGGCTGACCCTGCTGTCTCAACTGCATGTTGCTTTTGAAAAGTGTTTCCCATCCCGGTCCTCAGGGACCCGCAGGCAGTCCACATTTTCTTTCCTACCCAGAAGCTGGGAGGGAGCAAAAAATGTGGACTATCAGGCAGGGAGCTGAGAGGGAGCAAAAACATGCACTGTCAGGCAGGGAGCTGGGAGGAAGCAAAAACATGGGCCGTCAGACAGGGAGCTGGGAGGAAGCAAAAACATGGGCCGTCAGGTAGGGAGGCTGGGAGGGAGCAAAAACATGGGCTGTCAGGCAGGGAGCTGGGAGGAAGCAAAAACATGAGCTTTCAGGTAGGGAGCTGGGAGGGAGCAAAAAACATGGGCTGTCAGGCAGGGAGCTGGGAGGAAGTAAAAACATGGGCTGTCAGGCAGGGAGCTGGGAGGAAGCAAAAACATGCGCTGTCAGGCAGGGAGATGGGAGGGAGCAAAAAACATGGGCTGTCAGGCAGGGAGCTGGGAGGAAGCAAAAACATGGGCCGTCAGGTAGGGAGCTGGGAGGGAGCAAAAACATGGGCCATCTGTGGGTCCCTGAGGACCAGGTTGAGAAACAGTGCTTTAGATAAACAAGTCACTAAAGAAGGGTTATGGAAGAAAATGGGAGAAGCCACAAAAAAACTAGCACAACATGGTGAAAATGGACATGCAAACTCCACATACAATAAAGCAAGGCTGGTACTGAACCCCAAAGCCTGGAGGTGTAACCTTCACTCAGTCACCTTGCTGCTTATGGTCAGCTGACGATCAATAAAAATGGCTGAAAAAGAAGCTGCAATATGCACCCGATCTGACCCTGCTTTCACAAAAAAATGTACCTTGCTTTGGATGAAAGCATCAGTTAAATAAAATGTAAATAGAAAATGATTACAAGTAGGTTAAACTAACAATGATCGCAACACAAGATAATCCTGCTGACTGGGTTTCCTGCATTACAGCCCCAGCGTCTTTACATAAGACAAAACCATCTGTATTTATATAAAAATATAATCCAGAGGAAATTTTTACTTCAAGCAGTGTAATTAGTTCTAGTGTTCAATTACATTACAGGTAGACCATGACCTATATTGCATAACTACCTATTATACAGTGTGGATATTTAAAAAAATGTGCCAT
Organism: Mormyrops boulengeri; assembly: GCA_026781065.1. NCBI lineage: Eukaryota > Metazoa > Chordata > Actinopteri > Osteoglossiformes > Mormyridae > Mormyrops > Mormyrops boulengeri. The sequence goes on along the minus strand of JAODLD010000044.1, from coordinate 8,191,686 downwards.
TTCCAATTACCTGTGACTCAGAGGGACAAAGTACAGAATACCAGTTTATCCACGTTCCTGCTAGGGAACTGGACTCAATACGCATAAAAGCCTTAACGCTGTTATCGCTCTCAGAAACGTATTACAAGAAAGTACTGAATAATAGCTATGGAAGCAACCAAAAGCTATTGTAAAACACAGTAATTGAGGCTTGCAGAAATCTGAAACATGGTCAGCAAAGACTTCTAGCAATCCAGTCCTCTCTCTGGGCACACAGATTTACTGACTGGCTGACAAAAGTCTTTCATCGGAGACGACAGGTGTTCCCTCCCAGTGCAGGAATTCCAGTCGGGTCTGCTTTCTATTCTTAAGAATAGAAAACATAATATACAAATCAACCTGTACCCAGTAAGCACAGCAAACGAGGTACTTAACCTCACGACGCCCTAATATTCCTTTAAGCTCTGCACGTCCCTTTGGATAAAATCACCCGCCTTGCAACAAAAACAGAAGAGATTATAATTAACAAGAGGTCCCGTTTTTAGGGACGGTACAGGAGGGGAAACACTTTTCTTTTTCACAATTATTAATATAACTAAAATAAATCGAAAATAAATCGAGGAAAACAACCTTTATGAATATGAATCACCTTTCCTAGAAAACCTTACATTAAATACCGCAGTTGTTTTTAAATGGCGCTCTTCAAACAACTAACGTGTCAGCACAGAGCCTGTGTGGCCAAGATGTATTATCTCGTGTGTGTGTGCGGCCGCAGGTTTTTCTGCCTGCATACCTCCCTCTCCCACCACCCACAGGTTAAAGCCAGTTAAGCCTGTACTGAATTGCCCTTATTTTGTCTTCTTGTCACTGCCAGCTCCCGCTTATCTCGATACTTCAAGGAATATGTTCAAAGACCCAAATGGAAAGAAAGCACGAAGACTGTCAGTTGCAACAGTGATCCCTGATAATGCCTCTTTATGAGAGGGGCTTGTTTCAGGGTTCAGATTCAATAGGCACAAGATCTGCAAAGCAGTCTTAGCATATTCCTTCACTGCTCATGAGTGTGCAAACCCGCAATTGACTCATAAATTACATTATGTATACCTTAAACAAATTTTCATTATTGTAATGATTTCTTTTTGACTTAAAGTACCATGATTAATACACTCCTCAAACCGCCAGAATTTCCCTGCACCTTATTATATTATACTGTCTTGTGTGTTATAACTACATTCGTATATCTAGAAGCCTTTGCTCAAACAAACTGTTTCAAGTGTTTTAACTCTCAGTTTCCTGGGAATGCTATGGACGGTAACTGTAACCTGTAAATGTAACCTATTTCAGGAGTTCCCCAATCTCTGCATCGCATTCCTTTCATTTTTTTTGTTTGTTTCTTTAGAGCACCTCATTCAACCATTGCATGTTGTGCTTCAGGATCAGCTGTATAGTTTCATTAGAGTTTCTGGGGATGGTGCCGCTGTCCCAAATGATGGCAAAATACTTACAGTGAGCTGGGTGAAACTGCCAGCGACAGGCTGTGAGTCACAAAGAAGGTCTCAATCTAATATATCTCACTCTGAGCCCCGGCAAAATGCACAGCCTTCTACACTTACCATACTTGAAATTTCTGGACATATCAAGAAATTATTTTAGATATATATTGGAGAATGTGTATAGTTTCCTGAGAAAATTACTCAGGATAAAGTTGCACTGTGTCGGAAGTTAAATACCGGTGAACATTTCACCAAAATGTAGATCTTCACTCAAGATGTTCGAGATGGTGTGAAGTGTCGCAGATGACTCTGTGCGCTCCTTCTTAATCTGTACTTCTGATCTGAGGTATGTTGTTTAGAGGCAAGACAGAGTATGATTTTCATTACATAGCAGAACTGTCTGTTTACTGCGCATGTGACAAATAAAGTCTTGAATCTTGAATACATGAGGGGAAAAAAATGGGATTATGAAGTGAAAATGGTTAGGGAGCATCATCTGGTTCAACCTAAGGGTCATAAAACATTTAACAAGAAATTCTGAGCTTTTTGCCATACACTGGGGCCACAATGTCTCATCCGACATCCAGAACAGTATGAACAACTACTACAAAATGTTTTAAAACAGCCTTGGCGTGAAATTGCACCACATTACATAACAACCAAGGCAACACAGTAGAAAGACTGCCTCCTGTTTTTTTTTTAATCCCACAATTAAGAGACCTTTCGATGGGCAGGCGATCAAAAGTTTAAAAGGGTCAATCCGCACATGTAAAGCCCAACACACAAGTTCAAGTAAAATAGCTTGAGCAAAAGGTGGCCAGAGAAAACTGTGATGACGTTGGCAGTTTTCATATGTTGTAACTATTCAGATTATCTCGTCATTCGTCAGACAGGAACAATTTCAAGAGTGAAACAAACTGACAATAGGAGCCACGCGTCACTCTCATGACGTCGCAGGTTTGGGGACCGACACGGCACCTGCACATCCACAGGGTAAGGAAGTCCCAGCCAGCAGCTCATACGAATATGGAAAACAGCCCCCTCCCCAAGCCGGAAAGACACTCATTACTGTGTAACCTCTTCATACTAGGCCGGAGAAAACAATGTGAAGGATTTTCCTTGAACACAAATCGGATATCAACCATAAGTGTCTACTAACAATCATGTCTTTGTGACACACCCCTAAGACATTCAGAAGGGCACTAAAGTCGTAGCTCATACATATTTTTCGCACCCGATGAAACTACAATGCAAAAGTGATTAATCATTGCTAGTAGCATTGAATACACACTCTGCTGCTGTGTTAGTTTACTATTATACAGACACGTCACAATTCATCATCAATGTGTCCATGAGAATTTTTAAAAATCGATGTCAAATAAAACACACTGTTTATTCAGAAGCCTAAACGTGTGTGCAAAAACTCTCAAAGCTCCGCACAAACGCAAAGGCAATAAACGCAGCGCAGTCAGTCACAAAGACGCACTCAGATCTGTGGTTACAGGTTTCCTTCTGTTTGCAAATAATCCCCCAAGAACTACGCATCACAACGTGACTGCACCGAGCGACGATAAATACTAGACAAAACGACACAAAATATAAAGATTTTAAAAGTCATACCGGACACCTGGGACTATATCGCATTCCTGACTCCAGTGGATCCATGTTAAATGGTGTATACGCTAAAGGAGTGGAAGATTACAGATAAAAGAGAAAACAGATCAAGTCCTCTTGCTTTTGGAATGAAGCGATGTCTTCTTACTCCCAATTGTTCTGAACTGTAGATAAATCCCGAGTCCCGGTCCTAATGCTTAGGTACAGGTTTGCGGTTTATTTAGTCGACTACATGTGGCTTGCGGGACAGGTATATTACACGAAAAGGTCCGCGGGGGAAAAAACAAATGAGTTGTTCAAAAAAATTATATCCGGACAGGAGAGAAGGAAAAGCAGAAAGGAGATCTTCATAAAATAAGACACTGATCGATCTAAAGAAGAAGAAAAGTAGCGTCCACCGCGTCGGATCCCTGAGGACAGGTGAAGAGGGAGAGACCTGCCCGCAGACTGACTTTCGTCGGGCGTGTCTCTCTCTCTCTGTCGATACCAACCACTTACTTCCTGTGACAAAACAATGTGATGTTTTCATTTAATGAAATATGGCAAACATTGCACTGGTTATAGAATACAGCTAATGGAAATAAATAAATAAAATTTAAACGCAATATTTAGTTGACAGCTGCGAGTGAAGAACATTTCAGTGTTCTGACCTTCTAATAGTTACACTTTAAAGTTTATTGTCGGACTACTCGAAGGAGTAATGAATCAAGAAAAACCAACCAAAAACAGCTTGTATTTTTCGGTATAAAAAAGCTGATTTAAATTTAGGAGAAACATTAATGTACACAGCATCCCGCGCGCTGAGGATCACGAGCCGCAAGGTGGCGGCAGTCACGTGACGATGCGAGTTTCAGGTGGTTTCTTTATAGAAATTATAGAAATTAAGAAATCAAAGAAACCCTACATAGAATACCGTACACCGAGGACAAATTTTATGATATAATAAGAGATTACTTATACATTCATAATATTTTATAATAAACTGTCATTAAGCTTTTAACTGTGTATCTTCAGCTGGGTGGCTTGTAGTCACTTACGGGTACAACGTCGGGTTTGGCTGTGCGAGGAAACACACGCACGCGCGCACACACACACACACACACACACACACATAGTGTATTCATATCTTTGTGGGGACCGTCCATTCATTTTCATGTTTGATCCCAACAATGACAACCTTAACCCTTACCTAGCTCTAACCTTAAGAATAACTAACCAAACAAAATTCAAGAGTTTGGGTTTTTGATTTCAGTCACATGTGGCCCCCACAACGTCAGACATCCCCACAATGTACATATGCATGACCCCTCCCCCCCCACACAGATCAGGGACTCTAACCCTCATACCTGGAGGTGTGAAGCACCAGTTCTGTCCAAATGAGACAGGATGCCACACTAAGTAGGACTGATTAGCTGGATAACTTGATAAGCAGAATGACTTTTTGGCAAAACTTGAATCAGACACACAGAGCCCCCAGTGAACACTGGGAATCTTGCACTATAGCTGTCAGGAGAATACGTGGAGAGGACTTTTAGCAAAGAGAGAGGAGAGGGCATGGTGGTGCAGTGATTAGCACTGTCATCTCACTTCTGGGACCAGGGTTCGAGTGTCTGCCATGTGTGGTGTTTGCATGTTCTCCCTGTGTCATCATGGAATTTCCTCTCGCTGAGGTGAACTGCAATTACCAAATTGCCTACAGGTGTGAGTGTATGATGGGTTGGCACCCCACCCTGGCTTATTTCCTCCCTGCAGCCCATAGGCTCCAGACTCCCTTGTAACCATGAATAGGACATGTGGCTCCAGATAACAGGTGGACATTCAGCAAGTGGAAAGCTATTAAAGCTGCTGATCTTGATGACATCTCTTCCTGTGTCTCACAGTAGAACATGATGGGATAGTTGGAGATTGAAACGTTATTGTACTTACTGCCTGGACAGAGAGAATGAGGGCGTTGTGTTCCATCTTGACTGACGTCTTCATCTTTTCATCTCCGTCCACCATCACCCTCAGAAACTTCAAAGTCATGTCTGAATGACTTCAGTGGACCTAAAGTCGGTGACCAACAGTATTGTTCCAGACTCTCTACATTCCCTGCAGGACCCCTAGTTCTTCTTGCCAACTTTGAATCTGCCCTGGTGGGCGGGCTGGGGCGGGGTGTGGGGGGGGGGGGGGGGGGGCGGGGGGGGGGGGGGGGGGGGGG
>JAODLD010000044.1:8169975-8185423 GCA_026781065.1 Mormyrops boulengeri | reverse complement strand
CGGGCTGATGTGACAAGAAATTGCTGTACATTGTAACCTTTATGTAGCCCCCATTCAGTGCTCACAGTGAGCGATGCAGTGCTGTAAAAACGATTGTCTGACAGGTATTTGTGTGCGTGGTTAGATCCGTTGGAGGAAAAATGTTGTTGAGAAGCAAATAGATTGTTCTTTCTCCTTGTTCCTCCTCGTGGTAATAATGCTTCAGGTTATTTAAAGACTGATAAAAAAAAATGTAGTTGAGTCCGGAGTGTGATTTCATCGCTAAGTGAATTATTATGGGACCGGCAAACGGGATTTTCTGCCGGCCTGCTCACACTATGATTTCTGGCTCAGCTGAAGACTTCAGCTCAGGCTTCAGCTTTATTGCCCGAGAAAAGCTGGTGGACAAACTGAGGGGACTGGGCTCGAAACTTCACCAGCAATCGGGTCCTGAACTTCCAAACTTCAAGTGATAAAAGGGGGGGGAGCTCATACAGTCTAATTCTCCCAAGGGTAGTATTTTAGCAGGGTGTGGAACACTGGTGGTAGAGTAACAGCCATCCCGGCATCACCTCATATTGAAAAACTGAATTTATTGAACAATAAAATGTCATGTCCTGTATCGATCCACAAAAACATCTTTCCACACACCACTGGACCCCGGCATGATGTAAACGGTTTGGTGGACATCAAAAGACTGGGAACTACCTTAGGGCAGGATCCAAGATGGCAGAGCTGTTGGTCTGACGTAACAACAACCACCTCACCCTGAACATGAAATGAAAGAGATTTTTGTGGACTTTTGAAGACACAGCAAGAGTCACTTGCCAATCACCACTGATGACACTCCAGTGGAATCTTCAGGTTCCTTGGCCTCCATGTATCTGAGAAGCTGAGGTGGACAGAGAGTACTGGATTAATTAATTCATAAACAGGTTCTCCGGACGTCCTAGCCACTCGCCCATTCGTCAGCCGCTCTTTCGACTCCGCCTTCTCGGACCTGGCCACGCCTCCCACCTGCCGCACCGCTTCCGGCTTCCGGTCCTCTGCCCAGAAAGGTCCCCGGCTCGTGTCCTCGGGATCCCTTCGCTCATTGCTTTCTGTTGTGGTTTTGCTTGTTTGACGTGCCTTACTGTGTATGACTGTTTTGACTCCTGGATTCCGACTTTCGCTTTGCCCTTTCTGATACTGTCGCCTTGGTTGTGTGCTCTCCTGCTTTTGACCACCCCGTTTTGCTCGCCCCTGCGGACACTGTCGCTTTTGTCGCGTGTGTTTGCTGTGTATGTATTTGGGTGCGTAAGGAGTGACTGCCATTTTTGTTCGTGTTGTTTATTGTTCCTTTGATTAGGGAGATAGGTGTTAGTATTGTTGTTTATTTCCGTTTCTTAATCACTTAGGTGTAGCGTAGATTGGGGTTCGTTCGGTAGATGTGTTTTGTTTATTATTTTTGCCGGTGTCACTTCATGGCTCGTGTTCCCTTTTCCCGTTCCCCGGTTGTCTCGTCCCCCCATTTCCATTTCCCTTTCCAATCAGTCGATCCTTACCCCTAGACTGAGTATCGTAACACTATGCCTTATCCGCTCCATTTGGTCTTGCCGGGAAATAGTCAGCTCTAACAGCAACTTGCCTTGCTGTTCCGCACATCAGGAGAATGCCTGGCCTAAGTGTTCTGTCTCTGTAATGTACTTTGGAAATTCAGCTGCTTTCCCAAGTCGGCCTTCAGCCGTCAGTCCGTTGCCCTGGAGAGAAGCCCACCTGTCCGGCCATAGGAAGCATCCATAAAAACAGGAAGCTGTAAACATACCACTATGGCTATGGCTGTGCTATGAATCGCTTTCCCAGTATGGCTCCCTCTAGAGGTACCCTTTGTACCCTGTGCTGCCTGGAATCGACTCTAAGCCACCCAGCTCAGGATAAACAGTTAGAAGCTTTATGTATATTTTATTATTAAATATTATGAATGTATATTGTGATCTCTTATTGTATCATAAAAATTGTTCTCAGTGTACAGTATCCTATGTATGGTTTGTTTAATTTGTAATTTCAGGTTTTCTATAAAAAAACCTGAAACTAGCAATTTCATAATTTTATTACTCTTGTATATTAAATATATATTCCTAAGATACTGCACACTTGCACTTTGACATTTTAAGATGTACAGTATTTGTTTTACATAGAGCTTTACATACACATACAGTAGCAGCCAAAAGTCTGGACACACCTGCTTTAAATGCCTTTGTTTGTATTGGAGCAGTTATTTACTTTATGCTAGAAGGCCCCGTTGCAATGAAGTAATACGTGTCTAATATTGCAACTACCAAGAGAAGTCTCAACCTTTTCTCAAGTATTACACTCTTCAGAATAATCCCCTTTTTTTGATGACAGCACTGCAGACCCTTGGCATTCTCTGAGCCAGCTTCCAGATGTAGCCACCTGGAATGCTTCTCCAACAGTCCTGAAGGAGTTTCCACAAGTTCTGGGCACCAGTTGGCTTCCTTGCTCTTACTCTCTGATCCAACTCATCCCAAACCAGCTCTATAGGGTTTTGGGGGGGGTGTGGGGGCCAGGTCATCTGTCACAGCACCCCATCTCTTTACTTGCTGACAAGATAATACAGTGACTACATAACCTTGAGGTGAGGGTCATTATCTTGAGAACATTTCTGCAGAAGTGACCAGGCTTTTGACCGGTACTGAAGAGTTGTAAAAAGATTTAGGTGGAATATAGCACACTAATGTTGCTACCCTCTAGATTCAGAACTTATTTTAACAAACAGAAGTTCCTGGGTAGCTAAATATAACAGCTTCATGTAATACTACAATTGCATTTTAAACACCAAAATGCAACACCTTAGATGGTTTTGAACAAGATCCGTTGTCTAAGTCTGCCTTGAAGTCTAATTTGGAGATGTCAGAAAAATAATAATAATAGTATAATAAAAGTAACCACATAACCACATACAGTATTACACTGCATTTTGAGTTGATAAACTGCTGAATTTGTTCAATGTTTTCATAAGCATCATAAAGTATTGTGTGCCTTAGTTATTATGAACGATTGTATTTAACCGAAATGTTTATGGTAGTCCGTTTATAAGTATAAGTTGTCCGTAAGTCAGACGTTCTTAACCTGGGGAACTGCCTGTACTGGCTCAAGCACTAGAAATCTCCAAACGTTGGAAGATGAAAGGAGTATGTGTGACAATCAACACAGCGACACAGAATGAAACACAGACCGACACAAATTCACAGCATCTATGGAAGAAAGTGAATTTATTGATGCGCCCCCACCACTGCAATCAACATAATTTTGCTTTATTTTAAAATGTATGTATATTTGTAATCATTCTTACTCCTCCTGCAACTAAGCAGGTACTTACAAGGTTTTAAGCCATTTTGGTGCATAGTGAGACAGCCACATACATAGAAGGTACTGCCACGGGAAGGGAACAGAATCCAAAATAGGAAACAAAAAAGAAAACAAATCTGGAAAATATATATATATATATATATATAGGTCATAAGAACAACGCACACCACAGGTTGTCTTCCATAAAAGCCACGACAGCGACATCAACTATACAGGCATACAAAGACATTATTATGTGTGAAAAGAAATTAAGTTCTCTCTCTGCATCATTTACATGGGAAACGGGTTGTGCCTCTGCTAAACCTGCTGACTGGGCCTGACTGTTGGTCTGTACAGGCCTCCAGCCCTCAATGACCCTTTGCCAGGCATAACCAACGGTAAATACCTTTGTTATTTATTAGAGCTCTACCGTGTATTATACAGAAATTAATGAGCTTATAGTTTAAAGTGATACAGGTGCAGGGGCATGGTGCTTTTTCGTTGCCGTTCTTTCACCAGAGAATTGAAAACGTTATGGCTGCCACTGCGTCGATACATATATTCACACAAGATGGTGTCAGGCCAGAAAGTGTCTTTTAATCGAGAATGTCCCTCGTTTCCTCTATTCCAGGGTCCTTATGAATCAGTTTCACTGAAACTGAACAAATGGCAGATCATGTGAGGGAGACGCCGCTGTGATCATCAGGAAATGGAACGCCATGCTCAGGAGTGATGTCACAGGGCTTCCGTTTGCCTGTGCTTGGTAAGGGAGTTTGAGGTTGGAGGGCTGTGTGTCCCCCATCGACACACACACACACACACACACACACACACACACACACACACACACACACACACACACACACACACACACACACACACCCCGAGGTGTTCCTATCGATACCATCACATCCTACACAGAAAAAGCTGAGAGTCAGCATCTTACACATCAGCTTTTTTAGGGACAGGGGAAAGAAGGAATGAAGTAACACCAACTTGTATTAAGAAATACATTAGTTTGTAGTTAATAGCAAAGAATGGAAAAAAATAAAACCCTTTTTGTTTCACTATACATTAAAATCAGTACAAAGAACCTTCATATACAAGCAATCTATTAAAATGAAAAGAAAAAACCTTAAAATCTAGGTTTAAACATTTTGACAATTTTAAACAACTTATTAAATTACATTTAGTTGTTGTGAACCAATTGCACACTTGGTCTGGCAATTTAAAAACCCCTGCATACCGAATAGAACCCAAGTGGAGTAATTCTCCTTATTCTGGGAACATTCACTGCTGAATAATTTGTCGAATCACATTCCACAGGAGTCTTAAATGGTTACGCTGCCTTTTTAGAAGGGGGAGGACAAAAATAACCTGTTCTACGATAAAACCATAGTAGCATTACTTAAAGATTTTATTAAGGTTTATAATGTGACACAATTCGCAATTGTCATGTAGGAAGAGTATTTTTTGGACAGTATTGTTATTGTTTAGTGGTATGTTTGCCCTCGACTGCTCTTCTCTCTGCTCCACAGCGCCCCCTGGCTCCCTGAGCTAGATCTGCATCTGCTCCAGGTATTTGTAGGTGGGGTTCTCATAGCCGTGGTTCTGCATCTTATTCAGGTGGCGCTCCTCTGGGCTCAGCATGGGATCAATCTGGGCCAGACAGGATAGTATCAGACCGCAGTACCCAAACACATTTACAGAAAATCATTAGAGACATGTATGATATATCCTACTTTCACTGAATTGCTAGAACATCACGTTAAGCTTCTAGAATGTTGTTCTGGCTTACAATATAATAATGCACGCCATTACTGACTTAACCTTAATTTTATCAATTAACAACTACTGCAGGTGATGATGCTCGCAGATATTCTATATAGTATTGTGCAAGTTTGGAAGTTGAGTACTTGTGGTTTACACAAACTAACAGGTGGGATCAACATAAATCTATTAGATATTTTACTTTTACTGTTAATTTCCCAGTTCCCATCTGTACAATTACTGATTTGCTTTTTAGACAAATTCTAAAGCTTACAGCAAACAGTGCGACTCGTCTACCGGAGGCTCTCAAGGTGAACTCACCTCCACGATCCCATGACTGATGGTGCCATACTGCCTCTTCCGTAGCATGACGAGGCTGATCACAATCACTGTAGCTATGGCCACAACAATTACCAGCAGGCCAATCAGAGCACTGCTCCTAAAGCTAATCTCCACCAGGGGCTGGTATGATTCCTGTTGTTGAAAGCGATAAATGACTGTCAATAAGAGAATCACGGGCAATAGCCTTTGTTTCATAGTATTCTCGAGGAAGGAGACAGACATGTACGTAGCCAAAGATAAAGGATGGAGAGAAAAGGAGACCAAGAAAACGAACAGAGATGGGAATGAAAATTGCAGCAGAAGCTAAACCCTGTGCAAAATACCCAGGATTTTAACTTGCCAAGGAGAAAAACAAGAAAGTGCAGGCACAACAGAACAAGAAAAACAGAATCATTGGTATTTAAAGTAAATCACTGATGACAATGTGTACTGCATATTGTAAAGGTACCTAAACCTACTGCTTACATCACGGGTGTCAAACTACAGTCCTGGGGGGCCGGAGCCCTGCAGATTTTTGGGTTTCCCCCCATTTAACACACCTGATTCAACTCCTGGTGCTAATTACTACATAGCTCATAAGCTAAATCATTTGTGGTGACGCAGGGAAAGAACTAAGCTACACAGGGCTCTGCCCCCCCCAGGACGGCTGTTTGACACCCCTGGCTTACATGATTTAGATAAGCCAACAATTAAAATGCTCATACAGGACCATTTTTGCCTTTTGCAGAAGATATCAGAATTACAAAACATTTGTTGGGATGTCTTCATAAATTAGATACCTAGATATGCAAGAACACAATGACAGGTGATGAAACGAAACATGCAAACATGCAGTGAGAATCTGACCAAATCCAACCAAGCTCTAAATCTAAAGCAGAGAAGTGGGAATTAAATTTTAATAATTCATATTCTACTAGCCATGATTATCCTTCACCCCAACATCTCCAAGCTCCAGCCACACTTCCTCAGGCTGCCACCTGGGGGCGCTGTACTCACCAGCTCATCATCATGCACACTGTTGACTCTCTCTGCACTGTAAATCACCTCTTTAACATCCAGAGACTCATCAATCACCTGTCAACACAGACAGGCAGGCCCACGTTACACTCTCTGTGACCTCGCACGCTTAGGCACACGTTTACAGGGGCGCGGGCGGGACGATGATGTATCGAGCGAGAACTGCAGTTTCTGCTCCTCAAGATCTGCAGTGCTTGCTTCAGCAATGTCCACAGACTTTTCTTGGTCGTCCTACAGCAGAGCGATACCACGTTCCGTGCGTTCTTTTAAGGAGGCGCTAGGATTGGCTAAGGGCACCGATGACTTAGTGAATATACGCAAAACTGAGAAGGATGGGAAGGTGCGCAAAGCACAGGAACATGAAGCAGAACAGGGGGAGATGTACTATATTGCTGCCATACACTTAACTGATAAAACAAACATACAAAGAAAATTATTTAAAATAAACATATATACCAACCAACTAATGTAGCTAAAAAGAGCATCACTACGCTAGGGGTCTAAGAAAGCCACCTCTGTGCTTGGGCAGAGAAAAACAGTGACCATGAGCCAGCTGGTGGTGAAAAGGAAGACTTTTCACTAAACTATATTATAACAGGACAAATAACAGAATGTGGCATCCCCTTCTTGTGGATTCTCATGGACAGATAACACACACACACACAAAAAAAGATGACATCCAAGGACAGCACATTAGCGAGCGTTTCCATGCTTGTCCTCAGGCAGCATGCAGCAAGTTTCTGGTTTGAAACTGAACTCGATTCATTAAACTCACACTTTTGGGAGGGGGAGGGGGGGGAATAAACAAAGACAACCAACCAAAACAAAACAAAACCAAAAAAACAAAAAACAAAACAAAAAACAAGAACAAAACAAAAACAAGCAAGCAAATATCGAAGCAACAGTTTTGACAAAATTAGCAACCACTGCTCCTGGGGGTGGCATTAGAGAGGAACAGGAAGCTGGGCAGTTGGTTACTGAAGCTATCACTCGCCCGCATGTGGGGTGGGACCCTTTGGAGCACTGAGGTCTGGGAGTGAGGCGCTTACCACGTCGTTGTTCATCTTCCCCTTGCTGTTAATGACTCTCTCCTCGGCACCGATCAGACCATCGAGGCCGGAGATCCCAGACCCTGCGAAAGCCACAAATCCAGTAAGGACATGCTGAATGGACATCATGCTAGCTCGTCAGGGCTTCTTCAGCACAAAGGCCATCTGCTGCATTCGTGATTTTTCTGACGCTCTACACATAACGTGACTCTTGAAGAAGTGATGTAATCAAAGTAGTCACACTAAGTGACCATTACATTTATATCATAAGTGCAAACTCTAAAAGCGGAAGCTAAATTCTAAAATTCCTACTCCTGCTTTGTACATAGTTTCACCTGATTTTATTTACGTAGTTTAAATACAACAGAATACAGGTGGATGATCGTGATTCAAAACATCATGGCCTCATCATCCTCGTCAGAACCTGCAGGTCCAGTACAAATTGATGTACTGAAGATTGACTGGTGATGTTGCATATGCTGCCATGAGAAGACGTGCATGTGAGATGACAGAAGTGGAAATATATATATCAACAAGAACAATAAATCAATAAAGCTAAACTGATCATTACTCCAGATTAAATCCTGATGTTTACATATGGGTCGACTGACAGCATTGCTCTCACTGCCAGACAACAGATTACAGCGAGACTGGATGGGAAACACAGGAAGCCACTGGGATGATCTGCTCTGTGGTTCTGATCAATAAACACAAGGCTTGAGAGGGAGGAAATGGACCAAAATAACACACTGAAGTGAGGCAGGTGCAAAGGGGTGGAAATGACAGGGAAACTAGCAATGGAAGGAAGGCTCTCCGGGATAGAGGGGAGGAAGGGGAGACCTTGGGAACGGATGCTGGAGGAGAGTGACAGGAAGAGCAGAAACACCAACCTTTCTTGATGGCGCGTGGGGAATCGGGAAGTGGACCTAGCCATTGGGACAGCGAAATAGAAAAATAATAATAATAATTCAAAAGAGAGGGCAGGAAAGAGGGAGAAAGGAAACTCAGGAAAGCAGAAAGGATGGAAGGTCACCCTATCGTTAGACGACCCTATCGTTAAGTGAGGCTTGGCAGAAACTCCAGTATTATTCAAACACCCTGTAAAAATGGGTAACAATTTGTTTGTATGTGGGGGGGGGGGAAATGCTAAGAAAAACTGCAACATGGAATTTGAAAATAAAGAAAAGGAGGGCTGGACATTCAGAGCTCTGCTACTATGGTTTCATTCCTGTGAGACAATCTACACAGACTTCTGTTCCAGCCAATTTCTGCATTAGATATGGATCAGCCAATTTTCTCACACGAAAAAAAAAAAAAGTTTACAAAAGAACGCAAGTTTCTTTAAGCAAAGGTGCCGACGAGGACTTCTTTCGCTTTTACAATAAAAATAAACAGGTTTTTGTGAAGGATCCGATTGGGTAATGAGCCCATGTACAAGGGGCACCTTCAGGACCAGAGCTGGGTAGCACCTATAGGACCAGAGCTAGGTAGCTCTGAATCAAAGGGTGGATTCAAAAAGGGGTCCGATGGGCTGAGGTGAGACTGTGGTGGAAAAATTATGCAGGCAAGTGTGGAGATGCAGGAGTACATGGAGGTCAGACAGCTAGAGGTGGCCCGTGCAAATATTACATATGTTTTCCCTGAACTCAACTCCCAAACTGAACCAGCTAGGTTTTTAAATCTTCAAATAAAATTGACTGCAAGTCTGGAACCCCCCAGAACCTAGAGTCTAGACCAGGGTTCCCCAATTCCAGTCCTGGAGGGCCAGTCTGCAACACAGTTTGCAGATTTCCCTGCTCAAGCACACCTATAAAACCTGGCAATTAGCTGATTAAGATGTCTGAGACTGGCCCTCGAGGACCGGAATTGGGGAACCCTGGTCTAGACCTAAGACTGCTGCACTAAATCGTACTAGACTGTGGACCAAAAGCATTTGGACGGTCTGCTCCAAAACTACAAAAGACATATTTATGCCTCCACAAGCTCTCCTAGACCTCTTACACTGACCCAGTGATTTGCTCAAAATATCACACAGCAGGTGGGGGGTCAAAAGGGAGGCCGAGGTTGTCCTCAGCCCTGGCTTTAGAGGCCACTCAGAATCCCCCTCCCCTCGGCCCTGACGCACACACTGGATATTACTCACCCTCGATCACCTGCCGAGATCCCAGCGTGTCGACCTGGAAGGGCCGGTAAGGCTCTCCTTCCAAGCCGGCCCGAGCCACAGTCACCTCTGAGGACACTGTCACATCAGGCTGGGACTCGGAGATAGAAGACAGGAACTGGTCCATGTCTGCCTTCTGCTCCTGTAGGAGCTCATCTATGCACGAGTGGGGCAAAAGATGCACAAGTTATTAATGAAAGATGCTGCTTTCTCCAGCAAGTGTGTCAGGCACATACGGGCGGCCGCTCTCCACAGAGAGATCTGCAGGTCTCCCGACCGCCAGGCACACAAAGAGCGCCTCGACCCAGTTCTGTCACTCAGCTCTCTGTAATCAGCACTGATATGCAGTTTGTGAAAAATAAGTTAAAGCACGCGGAGGACAAAAACACCTAAAACACAGCTTTTGTGAGGCTGGCGGTGGAACGTTAACACAGACCTGCCATTCCTGAATGCATGAGGGGAGGCACTGAAAAGTGAGGCCCAAAACACAAGGCGAGAGAGGCAGCGTAAGGAGCCACTTCACTTACTGCCTCAGCTACATAATAATTCTCCTTTGTTGTCAGCAATAATGCCGTTACTAATAGATGCAGTGCTACAGGAACACACAAGCTTTACAACTACAAATATTTAGGTGCAATCATGTGGAAGCACTTCTTAAAATTTAGTAGCAGCATTAACTACTTAGACCAGTCATGTAGGCCTGAATTTGGAAGGGGAACCTATATTTTCACAGGCAACCCTACATGAAGATAACAGCACTATATTGCTGCAGGCTCTGCAAGTCTACCGGCTGTAAAATACATCATAAACCGGTTGTTTTATTTCCCCCGTTATAAACGCACTCACCGATCTCATCCTGAATCTCCTCAGCCACATACGGGACTTTGTACAGGAGCGACAAGCTCTGGTTCATTCTCTCCTCAATCACGTGCAAGTGGGTCATCACCTGCAAAGGGAGATGTTGACAGGAGTATGAACAAAACAAGTGCAGTACTCATGAACCAACTGCAGGGGGCACTAGAGACCCCATAAACAACAAAGTATGGTACATATACGTAGCACTTCAATTTAACAACGTTTTATTAAACGTACTTAAATGTAATTTCATTTCTGAGACCGTAAAACGGAAAACGGAAGAAGCTGCTCCTGTGTATCCCAGCTACCCAGCAGTTCCATGGACCACAGGACGTGTTTTTACGTTAAGGTGCTTTCTCAGAAGTCATATCCAAGAATGCCTCAGCCCATGTAGAATGCATAATAAGCAGATTATACATAAATTATAGATTCCAGCTGCACAAAAACACTCTGGGCGCTTCTACGCTTTACAGCTTCTGCGGAAAAAAACACATCGACCAGCTTAAGCTTTCGAAAACTCGGAAAACATCTGTTTGCATGGCGATGGTATCTCACAGCAGCAGGTGATGAATCACTCAGAACGTGGAAGGACGTTAAACTGCCCACCCCCCCATCCACCCACCCCAAAAATCAAGCCTTGAAGATTAGATCACCACCTGCCACTTCCCTCCAGCCAAACGAGCCCGAATTATCCTGAACACCTGCGAGACGACAGATATGAACTGGAGGGCAGGTTAGTCTGTTGCATTTTACATGCCAATTTCACAAAGCAGGAGTGTTTGGACAAGCAAAGCACGGCTTGACTGCGTTACACGGACTTGCAAACTTGTGTGAACCAAGTCAAAGGAAAGGAAATTTATTCAGTGCGAGGAGATGCCAACATTCAGGCGCCAAACGCATTCTTAGTAGATGCTTGTGACTCATCAGCCTGGTGGAGAACTTAAGCCTTCGGTGTTTAGCAGAACAGGAGCATTCTGTCAGCAGAGGAGTCCCAGCCAATCAGTGAACGTCTTCTGAACTTCCTACACTAAGTCTTATGCCAACTATAAAAGAGCAATGACTTTGCCATCTTGATTTTTATAGCCCCTCTCTGCTCAACTAGGGCAACTTCCAAGCCTGCTCTGGAACTCCCACAATTGTTTGCCTCATCCAACCACCATGCAGCGGAGAGGCGGGGCAGCAGAGAGACAGCTGGAGGGCCTGACCTGGGACTTCATCTGGGCGGCCTTATCGGGGTCGACGGCCAGGACATGCTGGTAATGGCGGATGGTGTGCTGGCGGTCTTTATTCTCGGCCCGGACGTATCTCCGGAGGGCCTGCAGGATGCGATGGGGCTGTGGAGAGACTCGGGTCAAGCGGACCGCACGTTTTAACAAAACACCAAACTGCGTTCATTTACCACCCCTAAGAGCCGAATTGAGCTTGCCAGTTAATGTGAGCTACTGGTCCCCCAAACAGTGATCCAGGAATAACAAAGCAACCCTTCATAGTAAAAACTGCCATTTTGGCCAAACAGAATGAAAAATGCCACTAAAGTGAACTTTCTTCCATCAGACTAGAGGGCCCCGCACTTTACAGCAGTCCCTACATACATAAGGAAGGTGGTCGGCCCCCCAACGTGACATTTATAGCTAGCGTCAGACCCGGGAGTTCCTCACCCTGGGGGGGTCGGCTTGCAGGGCAGCCAGGTAGTTCTCCAGCGCTATGCGGCGCCTGTCGTTCAGCATGGCCTCCACGCGGGCCAGGTGGGTCTCCACCAGCTGCTGCTTCTCACTGGCTGCTTCCTCCTCCAGGGACTCCACCATGGCTTGGAAGTGCTGCGGGTCGGAACACAAAGGTAGTAGGTGCTTTGGTGCTTCGCGCGGCCACCTGGTCAACACGCAGGTGAGACTCCCGCGCGTGGGAGGACTGGGGACACCAGAGCCGGCGCTCTACCTGCAGCAGAGTTTGCCTCTCTGTCTTGGGCAGGTTCTTGGCTTGTAGTTCAGCGTCCTCCCATTCCTTCCTTAGCTACACGCCCAGAAAGAGTCGGACATGGAGAAGCATGAGTTTAAATCGCGAGGCATGGAGATACAGGTACGGAAGGAGCCGGAAGCCAGCGTCTGCCCACCCTCTCCATGCGGTTCCGGTGCCGGATCTCCAGCTGCTCCTTGGCCCTCTGGAAGCGGCTGTGCTCTTTGTCGTCGGCCGGCGTCTCGAAATACACGTCCACTTCGTCGGTGGGCTGAGGGGTGGGAGGGACTGTGGGGCGTCCGAGGAGAGAGGAGCAGTCAGCGATTCGGCTAGGCCGGGCCGAACGTGCGCGAGCATACGCGAGAAACAGGGGAGGGGGGAAAAACGGCACGAGAGAGGCACGGGGAGCAGAGGAGCGTTCAGAACCGAGGCCGTTAATCTGGATGACCGTCAGTCTCACGCCCGTCACCTTTATCCTGCAATTAGCTTCCTGTCGCCTGCGAACAGGCTCGGGAGGCTGAGGAACCCCTAGGAACCCCATCGGCAGCGGGCAGGTCTGCGCATTAGTGGGCGTTCATCTAGGGCAGGGGGATTCCAGAAAGTGGGGGCCGTCTAGTAATGCCGGCCCACACTCGCACCAGATAGGCAGCAAATCAGGTATGACAGAGGTTCAGGTTGAAGTGGAATGATGGAGAATGACGCTGCTAAGCTGACAATGGCATGGCTAGTATGATTACAGGAATGAGAGAATGACTACAGTAAAATACCGCTGGCCAAAAAAAAGTCCCAACTTCAAGAGGTACTAAAACGCAGTAACAAGAGGAACTAAGATCATGCAGTACAATACTTTCTGCTGCTACTAAAATAAACTGATTTCATTCCCCCCCTAAAAAAAAAAATTTTTGAATGTGAATGTGGATTTTTGCATTGCAGTGGTGTTATGTATAGTCATCTGTCGTTCTTGTATTCTGATCCTTCTAGTCTGAAGGATACATGTATGTAATTTCACTGAGCTGTGTACATGATGATAAAAATTGGAGGATTCTAATATATTGGTATAACAAGATTTTCATAAAGGCCGCTTCGCAGGGAGCTCACAAGCCTGCACAGCAAACTGTACAATCTTATAAACATGTCAAATCTCTGTTTCCTTTTTGCAGACAAACACACAGACAAGCTAAAAGGATTGACAGCAAAAGACTTCAGCGGGAAGCGGGTAGACGTAACGGACAGTGCTGCAGTACTGAGATTGAGTGTCAGGTGTGACCGAGTAAGGGGGCTGACCTCTCAGGCCGGGACGAATGGGAGTGTATCCTCTAGTTTGGGGGCGGGGATTCTATGTGCATGTGTATAAGAGGTTGTGATGGGGCTGTATGCCGATTGGTTGTTTGGGTCAGTGGGTGGGCCAAATGATATCGTGTGTGTGAGAGAGAGAGCACAGGTGCATGTGACTTACTCATCAGCCTGCAGACCTCCATGCAGTACTCCTCAGAGTCGAAATTGTTCCGGTTGCCGGCGCAGCCCCCGTACACAAAGCGCACGCATCTCTTCCGACTCAAGTCGAAGTGCCAGCGTGGCATGGAGGCGCGGCACGGCCCCGTCTCGGCGGGGAGGGAGCACACGGCTGCCAGGGGACAGCGGTTAGAGCATCCCGCCACTCGGGGGCGACAGAGAGCCGGCAAGCACCTGACTGACTAACAACCTCTCTGTTTAACGGACTACGCCCACACTGCTGAATAGAAAACTGTCATTGGAGGTATTCCTACATAGAGATTCATGAATAGTGATACAAAAATCTATTCTCAAAGGAAAATCTCAACCAAAAATAAAACTCCATTTTGTTATTTACTTGATGATATGATACATATCCACAGGAAACTGTATTACATGCATCGTAAACAGAAATAGGCAGAGGGAAAACTAACATTTCTATTTGGGTTTGTATCAGAAGTATGTTACGAGTAAAATGAATGTGCTCCCAAATATGGCAGTAATGTTTGTTCTGATTCATTTCATGTCAGCGCTGACCTGATTTCTCGTGTTCGCTTGCCATTACCCTCAGTGCAATAAAAAGGTAAGCGGCCGTCTACGGTGGCAGAATTCTCACTGGCTATTGTGTGCAATTACCAAGCACGTATTGTCATTTGCACACCAGGAAATAAAACATAAAACTGCGCTAACTTATTACTTACGATAAAAAGGCCAAGAGCGCTATTTTATGCTGATTTCAATACTGAAAAACTGCTGCATAGAATCATTACATTTTGCAGGAATTTCCCCTTAAAAACACGGAATAAAATAAGTTGAAACTGAATGTTCGAATATAATTATCGACGAGAGGTATGGCAGCAAAAAGAAATCAGTTGTGGTTTTATGATGTGGTGCATTACAGAATGACATGGGCGCACATGCAGGAATGAAATGCGAGACCGGCCTCCAATGCGATGGGACACTGACCTTTGACCTCCTGCAGTGATGAGTCAGCAGGTGGGCTCTCTCTGTTCTTTTCCATTGACTCCTTCTCTTCGTTGTCTCCTTCATAGTCTGCATAGTCCGTGTCTTCCTCTTCCTCCTCATCCTCCTCTTCATCTCCCTCATCTTCGTCGTCCTCCACTTCCTCTACGGCCTCGATCTTCCGAGTCGGTTGCTCCTGAGCTGGGGCCTCACTGGGAATGCAAAAAAAAAAAAAAAAAGACGGAGCTACATTCTAGTGTAACTGTATGCACAGCTTTGGGTGTAACATACATCATTATTCATTGTTTTGATAGCCGATTTGGTACAATGTCATTAGAGTGAATGCGGTTTGTGTTTTATGTCCGATGAAGATGCTTGTTTCTCGCTCTGATTAGGAATGGTCGCTCTCGCGACACCGGACGAATGCAAAAAAAAAAAAAAAAAAAAAAAAAAAAAAAAAAAAAAAAAAAAAAAAAATAAACTGCAAAGGTAAGGGAATAAAAAATACAAACCCACACAA
>JAODLD010000044.1:8151287-8169965 GCA_026781065.1 Mormyrops boulengeri | reverse complement strand
TTCAGTTGCTTTGTTCCCTCACTGTTTTTGGATGGGGGCCCCCGCGCCCCCGCCCCAATCCAAAAAAAAAAAAAAAAAAAAAAAAAAAACAGCAATCTAGCAGACAAATGAAGTCACTGGAACTGTTAAGGAATTACGACTTCGATCCGCAGACATTTTTTCAATCTGCTTGAACAACCTTGGGTTGCTCTAAGCTCACCTCTCCTCTTCATCTTCGTCCTCATCCTCGTCCAGCTCCATCAGGTCGTCCTCTTCGTCATCCTTGTTGCCCTCCTCGTCTTCCCCCTCCTGAGAGGGCTGCGGCTGTTGGCCGGGCCTCTCGGCGTGGGGAGGGGGGCAGCACACGTACTCAGTGCCGTGGAATTTGTCTACGCCGCAGGGGAGCAGCATGCCGTAACTATGCAGGATCATGCCGCTCTTGGCGCAAGCCTGAATGGCGGAAAGATGAGGGAGGGAGGGGGGTGAGGAATGCCGGCGTTCACACACTATTAAGCATTCACTCCCGAATCTCCCCGTTTCTCCTTGGGGCATCGGTATCTGCAAGGTGTTCCCCAAAGTTTTGCTGACTGTGACTAATTCATAACTCAGCAGGCGTTAACGTGCTGAGAGCGTCGCACCTTTCTCCGATGACACCTTCCAGCAATGTTCCCAAATTCATTCTTTGTGATGGTAATTTTAGTTCAGCTGGTAGGTTTATAGCAGAATAGCTTGCATCCCGATATGGCTTTTTCTCAGAACTGAAATAACGACAACTGCAGGGCCCGTCTGCCCTATAGGCCCAGGGTGCAATTTGATTAGGGGGTGCAAAAAAGCAAGTGAAGAGAGGAGAAAAAAATAAAAATCAGAAGAAATACCTCTGGCTGCATTCTGTGACGTTACAGATATTTACACTAGTATTAATATTTCACTACTTTTGAAACAGACACAAACTAGCTAGTTAGCAGCCAGATACTCTGTGCTACTGAAATGTTTTCAATATAAACAAACTGTCAAAATTTGTTTTCAGTAGAATCGTGCCTAAGGCGTCCACACACAAGACTAGTCCTGGACAACTGGTCACGGCAGCTGGGAAAGACCATCGCTGCCGAAACTTCATGTAGCAACTGAAGGGAGACGCTTTCATAGGGCACAGACATTTCCCAACGTGGTCGAGCATTTTTAATAGTAGGGCCTTAATTAGATTGCTAGAAGTTCTATCGGGCTTGGAGGTGAGTTTCGCCACACGCCAAGAGGACAGGACGCAGGGAAGCAGGGCCCTGCAAGCGCCATTCTGTGGCACACCGATGGGAATCACGGAAATCAGTGGAAGAGATGTCTATGAACTCTAAGAAGGATGGAGAGGAGTCAGGAAAAGGCAAGAAAAAAAAAAATTATATGCCAAATAAAATCAGTCAAATAACCATTATTAAAAATGTCCAATAAAGATAGTCACCCTCGTGAGATAAATAAAAAGGGAGAAAACGATCACGAATGTGTTTCCATACTAAGTAACGGTTACCATGGAATTGGAGACCTCACAGAGCGTGAGGTGTGTCCAAAACTGAGCCTTACCTCTTTGGAGACTCCGTGCCACTGCTGATGGCTCACACAGACATCCATGCCTTCCTTGTGGAAGAATCTGCACTTCTCTGGTACCAGCAAGACATCACTCACAAACTCGCCCACTGAAAGGAAGCAAGTGCAGGCCACTTCCAGTTAGAGCTGAGAGCTGGAGCCCAGACCGGCGTATATAAATCACAGGAGAGGACATGGAACCAAAGGCAAGCAGGAATGGGTAGGGTGCGGGTGGGAGCAGGATGGGTTAGGGTTTGGACTCCATAATCAGAAGGTTACTGGTTCAAATCCCATGGCTGGCGAGTGATTGCATCATTGGGTCCCTGAGCGAGACCCTAAACAACTGTAAATGCTAGGCCTATCCCTGATAGAGGCCAGGCAAGGAAGTAAGAAAACGCAGAGCGCGTAAAAGCAAAAAGACAGCAAATGGAGACACCGATCGCTCAATTAGCGTCTCCAAACAAAAGTGCATCACCTGCAACACAGCAGATAGCACTGCTGCTACAAACGAACGCTGAGAAAAGGGGCTTCCTTGGACACAATTGCTCCAGATTTGTTTTTGCCGGCCGCTCTCCCTGAACGGCTTCCAGAGGCACGTCGTCTTTTTGCTATTTTGAAACGTGTCTGCCCTCTAAGTCATCGCAGCCAAAAGGACAAGAGGGAGGCGAAGAATCTGAGACTCGGACAGAGCAAGTGTGTGGCTGATCTCACAGGATTAAGGGATCCTACCAGGGCGGCAGGTCGAAGCTAGGAATCCCCCTGCCCCTGCGCGCAACCCCTCCCCTCCCAAAAAAGTCAAACTAGGGCAACCAGTCATCGAAAATAAGAATTTTATTCTTCTCAAAGCCTCATTTTTAATCTTTTAGCCCATTTGTTATAGCTGTGAAAAGGCTTCCTGAGCCTTGCTTCCCACACACGCGCCTTAGGACATAATCTCCAACATAATCCACCAGCATCTGACAAAGACACTGGGCGGCATTAGGAAATGGATGGCAGAAGCGAAGATCCAGGCTAGGACTGTAATCTTCTACCCCTGGCGCATGCGCGTGAAGTCCCCCCCCAGCGCTTTCCCTTGACATGGGCGTACATCCACAACATTCCAAAATCAACACGTACCATTTCATGCCGGAAATCAAACTTTCTGGGACATGATCCACATGCGCCCCCTGACTGTGGGGCAGGGTCACTGCTACGTACCACATCCAGAGAAGGTAATGGGTTGAGCCAATCGTGCTGTTTTACCACTAGCCACCTGCTGTTTGGCCTATGCAATATCATTCCAGAAAAAAAAAAAAAAGATTGGCTAAATTTAACTACACCCATTAAAATGAAGTAAAATGCAGCCAATGTCATTTTTAGGCTTTATATTTTTTCCTCCCATTAGTGTAAAAAAAAAAAAAAAAAAAAAAAAAAAACACTGACACTAATGGATGTTTGCTTAATAAAAATGCATTTCAGTGTACCTGATTAAACTATTAGCGCACTGGTGTCAAGGCAACAATGCATTCAAACAAGAAAAGATTTAAGAATGGGGTTACATTTCAAACCTTCCCTACACTTTACTTCTTATTTGGTTTGTTTATCACTTATGTAACAAAACGCATTTATGAAAGATGCAGTCGATTGTTGCAGATGACTAAATGCGGAATGCTCAATAAACATCTTGCCAGTTCCTGTGAATATTGACTGATGCAACTAGCAGAAATCCCTCAGAGATAACCAGCGAATCCCGATGCGATTAAAGAGGCCACTGGCTAAAAAAAAATAAATATATAATAAAAAAAATCTGCCTCTTCTACCAGTGACAGTTGTTGCAAAGGGTGTCAAATATTTATCTGCTTTTATGGCCATCCTCAAGGAGCCTGCAACCGTGAGAGCTTTTAGACCGTTTTTAGACAGCAGGCAGGGGACACGCTTTCCTGCTCTAGTACACCACAGTTTTAATATGCACCACTGGGAAGGAGAGAGTGGGGGGACAACACTAATAAAATCACATGCTATATTTTGCCCCACATCCAGTGATGTCCACTTCCCAGCAGACCCATCTCTCCCCCCCAAGTGGAAACATTCTCAATTACTGCACTGCTTACTTCCCTGCCAAGGCAACACCCCCCCCTCCACTGGCCCTCTCTGCTGCCACATCTCAGGCATCAGGTTATCTTGGAAAATTAGGTCAGATAGATGGAATACTCATGGACTGAATACTTGCTTGGGTCTTTAACGTTTAATCTCTGATTAACACATTGCGAGGACTCCGATTACCCACATACAGAAATCTGCTTATTTTTGCACGAGAAGCCCACTCAAAGAAACGTAAACAAAGAGAAGAGGGCAGGCCACTTCACGCAGCTGCAGTCGAAAGTGCAATAAAACGCAATAAAACCGAGAAAGGTCACCCCTGTCGAAATTAAATACATTTTTCAAAAAATGTCGGGGGGGGGGGGGGGGAGGCTGGTTTGAAGTGCTGCTTTATTTAAGATGCCTGGGGCGGGAAGGGGAGAGTATGAAGGGAAAAAGGGCATAAGGCATAAGAATCGACATATTTTAACATGTACCAATTATATCAAATACATACAAACTTGCATAATTATATGTACATACGCCTACAATATGCCTGCATTCATCAGGCATAAATGACAGTTGAGCGGCCCTCACTAACTTCTGTTGAACACATAGAACCTCAATAGGTCAATACATTGTCCTTTTGTTCAGAAAGTAATGCAAAATGAGTATAACTCACTAATATGTAGAACCACCTTTAGCAACAATAGCTTGAAGTAAACATTTGACTTAGGAGCTTCAGTGTCTCACACCGTTTTAGAGAAATTCTGGGACACTGTTCTTTATAGCACTGCTTCAGTTCATTGATGTTTGATGTTCACACACAGGTTCTCAGTGGAGTTGTGGTCTTGATGTTGACTTGGCCATCACAGCTTGATTTTTTTCTTGAGTCAATCGGGTGTTGATTTGCTGTTGTGGGATCGTTGTGCTGCTGCATGACCTAATTGTGACCCAGCTTAACTGTTGGGCACATGGCCTCACATTTGTCTATAGAATATTTTGGTATGAAAGAGAAGTTCACGGTCCTCTTGATAACATGGAGAGACTGCATTCTTCTCTGGCTACCCTTCAATGACAGTAGTGCTGTTCACTGTTTTTCTAATTATGCAGTCATGAACGTGAACACTTAACATGCTCAGTGAAGTAGCTCTTGGGTCTTCCTTGACTTAACACTCCTTTTCTCAATGTAGAATGGGAAATCTCTAATTGTTAGGAGTTGACCTTACAAGCCTTCTCAGACTGATGAACAGCAAAAGGCTTCTCTGAGGTCATGGCTGATGTCCGTGGTACTTGGCAGATTGTAAACACAACCCTGAGTGCTTTTACAGAGGTAGTCACACTTCCTGATGATAAACTAATCTTGTGCATTTGATTAGGAACACCTGGCTACTAAATGCAACATACTGAAATGTGATATATTTTTCTCAAGGTTATATTTGTCTTAGAGGAATTGCTGGGGACCACAACAGTTATTTGGGCCCCGATAAAAATCTAGAACTGAAGGAGGGAGCACTTTGTCCCCCAGGCCTACATACATTATATATAATTGGGCCTAAGCAGCCCCATACACACCATGGTTCGATGTCTCGTCTCGTTATTCCCATAACCATCACTAAAATGATCTGCGATTTGTGCCGAAGTAACTCTTCCTTTGGTTTGTACCAGACACCACAGCCTTTGTTCACATCTCGCGTCGCAGATTCTTTGCTCCCCAACCCAGTGGGTGGATTGTGGAGTCTCCCTCCTCAGGCCACTATTAGTGCACTCGCACAAGTCTTTCTGGAACCATTCTGGAGAAGCTCTGATCTGGCCATAACGATTTGGCCCTTAGAGTCATTCAGGTCTTTACCCTGCCCATTTTCCTTCTGCACTGAACACATCAATTATGGATATCAAGAATTTTTCTTATAGCCAACCACGCAGTGATTTCGTGTTTCCAAGTCGAATACCAGTGGTTCTGTGTTCAATACCCAGTTCCCTCCCACACAAACCTGCAGACTTCTAACCTTGGCCTGTCAGCCCATTTCACAGTTCACTGAGGGTGCTAATGGCTTTTCTCATTTTATAAAGCGGCTGCACTGCCAACTGGAGGGGAGTGCAGTCAGGAGGGAACACAGGAGATTTACACTGTATATCTTAGAAAATTACCCAGCAGGGCAAGAACAATGGATTTCTTTTTTAAGCATGGGGAGGCAATAGAATGAATTTACATCGATGTGTCAAGAGACTGGTGAAAGGAATGAAACAGTTAACTGAAGTTATACAGAGTTTCGGGAGAGAAGCAAGTAAAGAACAGCTGGCAAAACTGCCTTGGGTTTTTCATAGGAAAACTATCACTTCAGTTGTTCTGCAGTTACCTAAGGCTGCAGCAGCACCATTCTGAGCCCTCAGGAAGGTCAGCACCCCCACATTGACAAACTCACGAGGCACTTGCAAAACGCTTAAGGAATTTTGCTTGCTACCACAAAGGCCTTTTCTTGTGTACCCTAGAGAAAGTTAATCCTAATCCATCCATCTTCAGTTACTGCTTATCCAGTAAAGGACTGGGACGAACCTGGAACGCATCCCAGGAAACGCAAGGCAAGGCGACGGACACCTAGCCCCGGATGCCAATCCATCTCAGGGCACACGCTCGCACACTGCAGGTCATT
Organism: Mormyrops boulengeri; assembly: GCA_026781065.1. NCBI lineage: Eukaryota > Metazoa > Chordata > Actinopteri > Osteoglossiformes > Mormyridae > Mormyrops > Mormyrops boulengeri. Next base: position 8,163,699 of record JAODLD010000044.1, on the reverse strand, counting down.
TAGAGATGCTGTTTTACTTAATTGCATGTTTTCAGCTGAGGGAAGGAAACTCATGAGCACGGGGAGGACATCCTGATTTTGCAGTTCAATGTGTCCCTGGCTCAACCAAGGAGGGGCTTGCGTTTCACTTCTGTAACCTATCACGGTCTTCACCGTATGACATCGCCGCATTGGTCTGCCCCCCCCCCCCCCTCATTTTCATACTCAAGGCTTCTAGCCCACCACCTGTCAAGGCTGAGGGCAGTGTGGCTCAGCAGGCTACGCCTTGCTGCCTGTAATCAGAAGGGTGCTGGTCCGAGTCTTATTATTACGGTTATTGTTGGTGCATCATGAAATAAAGACAGACCCCTGGATTGCTCCATACAGCCTTTGCAGGTGAGTATATTCCTGCTGTGTCTCTCTATAACTAGAGGATTACTCAATAAAACAGGTACTTCAGACATCTGTGCATCTTACCGCCCAACAGAAAACACAGGTTTTAATCAAAGCGGTGAGGTCACACGATGAAGACTGTGATTGGTTAAAGAGGTAAAACGTAAGCCCCTCCCTTGTTGACCTAGGGTCACGTCGAACTCTGCATGGGGTGGGGATGATACCTCCCCCCCCAGAGTAGGGAGGGGGACTGCAGGTGTGAGGCAGGGCAACCCACCAAGTCAGATGCGGGCCCTGCAGTCTCATCAAGCTGAAATATGTGCAAGTCACCATAGAGACCACTAAAGAGCGACACACACACACACATACATACACGGATATAAATAGATAAAAATATATATAAAAAAGGATGATGACTGATAACTAGGTTTCCAGCAGCCAAAAAAAAGCAATCAACACCACTGTGGCAAATCTGTGAGCAAAGTACCAAATCAAATAGACTGACGGATGAGAGTCTGCAACAACAGGCTCTACAAGCTGGCTAGAGCATCAAGTCACGAGACTATGGATCTCGTAACTGCTTTATACCACTGCAGAATCATGAGCCACAATGACGAAAAAGAGAACATTTCGTTCTTGGAATATCTCATGTTTTGCTGTTTAGAAGCCTCCGAATGCTTTGGCAAAGTCAGGAACAGAATTAGGAAAAAGGAAATAAGAGAATCAGACATGAGTTAAGGAATACATATTTTAGTGAATATGAAGCACTCTCACCCAGGCACTTGAAAGGCACCACGATGTGTGTGTGGCCCTTGCACTGCTTTTTATCCTTCTTGCACCAGTTTTCAATCTTCACTGGTTCATTGGCCTCCACCACGTTTGTGATCTGAAGCTCGGGATACATCTGATTTACAGGAAGGGAGAAGAAGAAATAGTGAATGACGTTGGGGAAGCGGACATTTATACACAAAAATGAAAAACACGATAAAAGCAGACGAAGGGAATTAACCTAACTTAACCGGACACATGCGTTTATTAACTCGGACATCGCTGACATCAGTGGCATTTAATCAAAAGACAAGCCCAGAAAATATAAACAATCAGGGAGGAGAGAGAGGAATAATACAGTAATATTCTTTGTAGAATTATAATGCACAGAGGCAGGGGGGCATCGTCAGGCTAATGCCCCCCCTCAATATTTAGATCGTCCAACAAGCCGGGACAGCTTACCGGCCACGGCACTCAGACATGTGACAAACGACATTCCTGTCTACCGAACCGGCCCACGACCGCACAGCCAAACTCTGCTAAAACAGCCCTGGAAGAACAGAGTCCCTGAACTCGGGATAAACTCATGTCCTGGGATTTGTTGAACACGAAATGCGGCTTTATTTAAATAAAAGACACGGCGCGTTGGATTTAGGGAGCTTTCGCTCACGAACATTGCAGCATTCTAGCATTGTAATAACGGCATGTAAACTGGGACTTTAGCAGCGCTTTTCTGAATGAATTTCTAAAAACAGAAAAGAAAAAGATGAGAGCTAAAGATAATTGAAACACGAACAAGGAAATAAATGAGACATAGTTGGACATTCATATTTCATATGTAATATACAGGAAAGGGGACTTTTGCACCTAAACACAGACAGACCTGGGAACCGCTAATTCATTTATATGGGAAAAATGCTAATGCTAACTATGACAACCTTAACCCCCACCCAGCCCTGGTCCCCATAAGGTCAAAAAAGGGTATTCATCACATTGTGGGGACATTTGGTCTCCACAAGGCAAGGTATATCTGGACCACACACACACACACACACACGGCAGAGACCCCTCACCTCCTGGCAGTACTGCAGTAAGGCCTCCTTGTTCCCCATGCACGTCTTGGTGCCGGACGGGTCGGGTTCCCAGCGGCCTGTCTGGATGTTCACGTGCATGTTGAGCTTCCCGCAGAACATGGCGACCTGCGGTTCGGCCACAGCGAAGCCGGTGCCCGCATTGGCAGCCAGCGCCTGCGAAAGCCCGGGGGGGGGGGGCAAAAAAACAATGGTTACATCTTTATTTCCCCTGGGGGGGGCAGGCCATTTGTTTAAGAGCTCATACCAAGCCCTGGAACTGTACGTCCCCTGTGGCAGTCAGTCCCCCCAGAAGCAGTAGAGGAAAAACTGAACACATCAGCCAATTGACTAGCTGAACTAGTAACACTGACACCCACAGGACCGCCGTATCTGAGGTTTATTGGGCTGGGGCTTCCTGAGTTTACCCTGCGAGTCCCCACAGACGGCAGGCCTACGGCCCTTCTGCAGACCTTTGACCAGTTAAATTTACAGAAATAAACCTTGACAGGCCAGATCTGTGTAGTGTGCACCAGCAGAAACAGGTTTATCTTCTTTAAGAACCTGATATTAGACATAATGTCAGGATAAAATGACTAATCATTTTGGGCAATAAACTACGTTGAGTGCTGGATGCTTAAATGTACATGGACTCCTGAAGTCATCTACAGATAAGCGCCAGTCTCTGTCCTTGTGTGTCCCTGTCCTACCCGAATCAGTGTACCATCTACATGGGGATCAGAGGAGAAAGATTCAGCAAACTCAGGATATTCCATTGAATTTCCAGATGGGGTGGGGTCGATGTGACAACCCGGAGTGACTGGCAGAGCAGCGAGCAGTGGATCGCGACGTGTGCAGGTACACAGAAACCTTCCTGACTGAGCCTTCCCTGCCAAGTCACCTCTGCCCGATTCTCCAATTTATGTTCATTATCTCCTACCTTCCCCCCCACCTCAAACTCCGGCTCCCACTGACGAAATTCAATTAAAAACGTGCACGCGGGTGCTGCTGGCGGCGTAAACAGACGCGGGTGAGCGCAGCGGCGAGCTTGCCGACAGACGCGGAGACAGACGGCAGGGTCGCAAATACACTCACATTGAAGCATTTCCAAAAAGGGCAAAAAACAATGCAACAAAACATGTAGTCTCAAACTAATTCTGCCCAGATTGATAGTGTGCCGCGACACTGCCGGGCCCTGTAAATCTGCGTGCCGCTTTTCGCTGTCCTCCCCATGCCTCCCTCCCGCTGGGACGGTAGAGAACATTCTGCACGGTTTCCTGTAAATGTCCAGCTTCACCCCTCCCTTTCCGGCACGGACTTCCATGCGGAGACCATACGCCATTAATCGGAACTATTAGAAGATGCCTCAGTGGAAGAGATCTAAAAATATGAAACAGATCTCTTAAGCCAGGTCATTGTTTTAGCTGAGAAGGGATTTTACTGGATTTCCTTACGCCATTGTAATACATTTCATTTTTATCCTCTCATATAGTTCAAACATTCTGGCCCACCTCAGCACAGCTTTATGACAATGTATCAGTTACATCAAATGCATTACTTACATAAATATATATACAGACACACACACACACAAACTATCTAGATGCCCGTTGGTTTTGCTCGGGGGCCAAACTGTGGCATCACTCTGCCAATCAATGGATGTGAACCAGCAACCCCCCCCCGATCACAGGCACACAGAGCCACACAGCACTTCTACACACCATCATGTTTCCTAGCCATCATTAAATTAAATTTAATTTAAATGACGGTTTTAGAGCAAAAACCCAAAGACAGAGCCGGCCCTGCAGCAGCCCGCCGGTTTTTGCTGGTGCTGAGAGGGACTACGTTTTCTGCGGGCTCCCGTCCAGAGCTCTGACCATTTGGCAGGGCTGCGTAGTCCTCTAAAGAGAGATGAAAGCATGGAAGGCGGGGGAGATAAGGACAAGAGCGGCAGGACGGCGAGCCGCTGACTGGGGAGACAGGCCGGGGCAGCGGGGCACCGGCCCAATGATCTCAATCGCGCCACCCGCCCTCACCCTCTGCTTGCGTCTCGCTTTTCTGCGGCGCTCTTTCCAAGGCCTGTTCCTCCGAAAGGTCAGCACACTGCTGAGCAGGAGACAGGGGAGGGGGGGGGGGGGCTGCCTGGCACCAAGTATAATGCAGGGATATTGTGATGGAGCTTCTCCCCAGGGGTGTCCTAATTAGAGTGTCACAGAGCGGAGGAGGGTGCAGTGGGAACCAGAGGGCATGTTGGGAGAGCTTGAGATGTGCGTGTGTGTGTGTGTGTGTATATATATATGTGTGTGCGAGTGTATGTATGCGTGATTGTGTGCGTTTGACGGTCTACATTAAAGTCTGTATTGATCAGCTAGGGTGTGTTGTGCAGGCTACACATTGTTGTCTCTCAGCCCCTGCTGTCCTTCCACCACCCTTATCTAAAACACGACATTACACCACATTCTGAGCCAGCTTAAACACTGTATATGATCCTTGGACTGAAACTTGGAGTGGATGAATTTTGTTCACGCATCAGCTTGCAGCTCACAGATCTACCAAAATGTGCCTTATCGGTACCTTTCAGTGAAGGCTTCTCATCTGCTCAGCTACGCAAAGAACCGCGGTAACATCAAAACCACATGGTTCTCTGTCATGAATAACAGATTAACTGTTTGCTGAAGGACATAATCAAATTAAAGCAAAACATAAATCATGATTCAGAGCAGAAGCCATTTTCAAAATGTCTACATGGTGCGGCACGATGGCCGGGGGCGAGACATGCACCGTGTTCCGTGCGTGTTGAGATGGCATGTTTTAGCCGTGTCATGCAGGTTTCCTCCAGGCGTCTCAGTCTTCCTCCCACAGTCCAGAGACACACAGTTAGGTGAATTGGCATCTCTCAGTTACCCATATTGTGTGAGCCCTGCAAAGGACTGGCATCCTACAGAGTGCCCCCCAGCTCTGCAGTGTATGCTGCATGGGATAGGCTCCGGGTCTCCCCAACAAGATCCCGACTGGGAGAAGAAGTGGTTAGAAGATGGATCTAAGCTTGAACAATTTTAGACATTTATATCGATCCAGCAGCTGAGCAAGAGAAGCATCAAAGAGAACTTATAAGGGGAACTAAAAAAAATGCAGAACATCAAGGAAATCCAAAATTATTCATGGTACAAAAGCAGAACATATAGACTATATGGTGCCAGAGAAGTGGCTGTCAAGCCATGGGTTTACATCAAATATACTAAATGTAACAAGAACCCAGGGGGTCTATTAATACAGGAATAGCATCTACAGAAAACCACTAGTGTAGGGTGTCTGAAAAATACAAGGATGTTGTTCCTATTCAGAGAATCCTCGGACATGCTCTTACAGTGACAAACGACTCGTGCAAAGGCAAGAGAGAACGCGATCGTGAAAATGTCATTATTATATAACAGTCTCAACGACGTCTCCAAATCGCTGGTGAAAGGGAGGGGGCAGAGTTTACCCTGGCCACACGGGAATTGAGGAATGCCCGTGAAGTGGCACCATGTGAGGACTCTGTGCTCACGACCTTTGGCTTGGGTAGACTCACTCCCTAAACATGATCAAAGGACAAATTTTGAAAAGCTCTTTGTATGCTGTTACTTGCTAGCAAGCTGTACCACTAACGCAGCAAACAGTAAGACCAAGGGAGAAAAATAAGACATTTGTGTTAGCTATTTTTCCATAGCATTGATCATTTTATACTCTGTTGCCCGTATCCTGCCTTGCCTGGAATTTAAATGGAAACGAATTTCGAGATTGGGATGGTTTTCAATTTTGGATTCAACCTCAAAACCAATGAGAAAACACTTAAGGAACCTCATTAAAAATTCAAGAATGTCACACATAAAAATACGAGAGGGGCACTGCATTTTAAAGCCCGTTCATGGCTGCACTGGGTTTCAACACAATTACAGCAAAAATGATCCTGTCAAGGGTGTTATCAAGTAGACCGCTTTGAGGCGATTTTTACATTACCAGGAATAATAAGGAGGCCGCAAAAAATTAAGTCAGCAAATATAGTGGAAATAATCTCCTAGCCGTTTCTTTAGCGTTCCACTTATCACACCATCTCACACCAGAGGACAAAGCTTCTGCCTTCTCTCGCCTACTAAAGTCGCTAAGAAAGCATGACAGAAATAACACGGCGTGCTTTTTGTTTCTCACACGGGGCCCTGCTTCATCACAAGCGGGGGGACCCTGTGGTTGTCCACCCGGCCTCCCAGCTTACAAACACACGTTTGCCAGCCAGCTATTATCTGCCCGGCCTGTGGTTTGCTATTAAAAGCTTCGCCTGATGGCAGCTGGCCTCTACATGGGGCCTCCTGCGGGGATACAATCTCAGGTCCGCATATACACGCTGGATCCTTCTCCTCAACAGCTCGCTGATCAACCAAGATGACAATAGCACTAGAGTAACAACAGCTCTTCTCTTACTGTGATGACTTGGCAGTGTTAGAAACTAGTTATACAAGGATAAACAAATAATTACAAACTGCAGTGGTAGCACTGAGATTATGTGCTCTAGTATTATGCCATAGGACTGGCTGAAGGAGTATAAAAGCAATACATTAAATCAGTGTTTCCCAAACCAGTCCATGTTTTTGCTCCTTCCCAGCTCCCTGGCAGACAGTCCACATTTTTGCTCCCTACAGGGTGCTAGGAGGGAGCAAAAACATGGACCGTCTGTGGGTCCCCGAGGAGTGGGTTGGGAAACATTGCATTAAATAAAAATTTCTGCATATGATAGTCATCTCAAAAGACAATTAGTGGCTCCTGGTAACAGGCAACTCCTCCCTGGACTGCCAGAGGCAAGTGAGGTGCAGCTATTCCTGCAGCTATTCCACTGGCTGCAATTTGAAACAGACATTATGCCGAAATCCCCAGAGATGTGAGTGAACCCGGTCAGAGCCGGCTTCTCGAGGGTTTAGGGACGGCCGGTGGCGTGACCTGCTGCGTGGAGGTCTGCTTAAGGCCTCAGACTAAGCCCTTTTAATCCACCGTCTCTGCCCCGCCCACACCAACTTTCACAAGTTTTCCTGGAGCCAAAATGGATGTTTAGACAGGGAAACAGACTAAACCAAAATGAGAAAGTCAGAGGGCCAAATGTGGATGAATACAGACAGCCCAAACAACTTCAAACGGAAAGGAAACGGCAGCATGTTATAACATGCGACCTTTTAAAAACAAAGGCAACTGATCAAATTTTAATTTTAATTTTGGCTTCCAACGAGTATCAAACAGACACAAAATGATAATTTTGCCGCGTTTCGTTTCGCGGTGATGCTCCCGTTTTGTGTTCAGTCCTGTATACCTTTCTTGTCACTATTTGTTTCTCAGCTGAATTAGATTTAGAGTGCACATAAATCCACTTTTTAAAAGGCATGTTTTTTTAAAGGCTCGATAAATGCATAACATTTCCGAAGTGAAAGAGTAATCGTGATTAGGATTTTTGCCACACATTTAGCAGCCACTAGACTGATATCGCAGAATGTCAAGTCTGTCAAAGATGCCCATGATGGAGACTGGTGCGCTCCTACCATGGACCTAGTGAGTGCGACGTGGGGCGGGGCAGGGCAGGCGGAGAAGGGACCTAGTGAGGAACATCAGTCTCCCCCTCCCTCATATCAGACATAAGCCTGCCAGCACCAAGCACAAGACACAAACACCAAAGTGTAGTCAGTGCTCATTCTCAGGCCCATGCGACAGCTTGCAGTAGCACTGAAAAGCAAAACATGCAGTGCAGAAGGTCCCTCACTGCGCCTCACAAGGGTCTGGCGCCCCTGGAGGTTTTGTTGTGCGACTGCTGTCATTCTACAAAAGCCCGAGGATGCAGCGCGTTATGCTCCGTTGCGCATTGCTCAAAGCCTCATGACATTTATTCAGTTCGAAGGGGCAGGGGGGGGAAGCCAACTCGAAGATTGATGAACAATAAAGCCAAAGCTCTGAGAGGATACCCCAATGTTTAATTCCTTGACGGTCTTCTGAGCATATTTATCATCTATAAAAACATAATGGCCTCATGTTATATTATGTAATCAGGGGTGCGGCCATGAATTTATGATAAGCACTGATTGGCTGCTATTTTAGCAACCTAGCAGCTATTATTACCTAGTTATGTTAATTATATTGACTCTCTTAACCAGCTGTTTGTACTGTCAAGCAAAAAGCGCACACTGTTTAAGACCTAGTGCCAAAACGTCTGCGCTACACTCATAGTGGACTATAAATAAAGAATGAAAAAGCCAGTCAAGCTTGGACCTAATTATTGTTAATATGATATGGGGCAGAAATATAAATAATACTATTTTCAGCAATGTTTAGAAGCATGCCTATAGGTGATGAACCGGGAGATACTTAACCTTTCGATAATCGGATCTAAGCCAGGGCAATTAAATGAGTGCTCATGTTCACGAGATCGGTTTGCAGATCACGGTTCAAAGTGCCGACTGAATTTCACCACGCAGGACAATAAGGATTACGTGTCGTGCCAGAACTGACAGACGGCGTTTTATTTTTGTGGATATTCGGAACGAGCCTTCCAGCATGGCCTAGTCTCACCCGCCATCTTGCAGCCTCCAACATCAGAGGAAGCGGCGAGGTACAGAAAGACTCAGAGCAGCGTGATGTCGCGCGGTGTGTGACAAACATACGGACGGGCCATGCCAGAGGGTTAGGTCACGCCTTTTTGTCCCGAGGAACTCTGGCGATGGATTGCTCCGTGACGAGGCTGCGCTGCCCTGAAGAGGACATGGTCAAGCTTTCGCAAACAAAGAAAAAAGCCATTTACAAACCCCTTGGTCTCTCGGTCACTCGTTAATTTCGCGAAGGTCTGAGTAGCCTCAAATTACACACTGAGCCAGTGCCACCTTCATTTGTAACCCTCTCACAACTCATTTTCAGTCCCTTTTCTTTAAATGTTCGGCTTTAAATCTGGCACTTTGAGCACTCAAGTCCTGGCAGGTGTCTTTTTGCATCCAGTGGTGACAAAGTGGCTTCGCACCAGTCTGGATTATGCAAACTTGAATGACGACTCGTTCGAATACCCCTGTTGTCATGGCGACACATCCCAAAAGAATCTCTGCTATTCCCACTGAAAAAGAAGAAAAGGGACAGAGTGAATGAGGCAAAGAAAGTAAGTGAGGTCACGCAGCTTTGGAGGAATGACGACACCTTAGAAACCCTCTACTGAACACCGAACCGTACAGCTTTGCATTCTGGGAATAGGCTGAGCTGTACATTTGCTGTCTGAATCTAGAGAAGGGTCTTCTACTGTACATGGAAAAGGGACGAAAGCCAAGTAAATTATTTAGCTAAAAGGCTATCTCAGGAAAGATTTCATTATTTAACTTTTACAATATTTACAAAACATTGCATTTTGGACTTGCATTTGAATTTTTAAAAACAGGTTTTCATAGGTTGCACAAAGCCTATGCAAGAAAGACCAGGGGCCTGTACTACGAAGCGGGGTTACTGGCTTATCGGGGTAACTTGTCGGATTTAAGGGAGTCTGGGCAAAATGAAAGTAAACTATGGTACCTTAAATCTGACAAGTTACCAGTAACCCCGCTTCGTAGTACAGGCCACAGAAGCCAAACTCCATTAAGTCTTGAGTCTCTCATGGGGGCAGCATGTTCCTCAGAGGGCTAATCCCCTGTACCTGTGATCGGAAGGTTGCTAGTTCGAGCCCCAGCCTCGGACGAATAGTCACATGCCTGTGGGCCCTTGAGCGATGCCCTTAACCCCCAGCTCCCTGGGTGCTGCATGCTGTGACCCCCAAGCGTGCGTTCATCTCTATATGTGTATGGGGCAGCCCAAATTAGTCTCCACACGGGCTAATAAAGTCTCCCTATTCTACTATACCAGTTCTTCCAAACCAGCAGTACTTGGGAGTTTTACCCTCTGTAACCAAGACATGTATGCACACAAACAGGCGAGGATGGCACAGAAATACAGCGCCTCTTATCTTCCCCCTCCTATAAGCCTGGCACCGCATTATTCTTCATCTCATGATCCCGTCACCGCAGTGGAGCCGCAGGACACGGCGGCTGCCTTCCAGATGGCAGAAACTCCACCTCACGCCAGGACCTTCGCAGGATCTGTCCACCTCAGCCATTTTGTGTCATTTCCGAAGTAGACGCCACCGTTTAGCAAGGGACGATGCTTGGTAGACAAGTCAGCAAGTAATCCTGATTACTGTACCGACCTGCCCAAGGTCCTGTCAATGAGTTCTATATACAGCTTCTCCTTTCTATGCCAGTTACCCTCAGTTAGAATAAATTTCCTTACAAAACCAACTTACCGTGACTGTTCAGGTTGTTACTCAAGCTGAAACCTACCGGCCCATAATTATTACATTTGTATAGCAGAAAAAACTCCATATATAATGTATGCTTCACATTTTATTAAAAAAAATAAATCAAAATATTGTGACTTCATAAACAGTTATAAGCTTGCCAAGGGGCTTATCTTCCCAGCAATACATGGACAACGGCTACTGAATGGATTTCAATTCCCTGAAGATGCTTCTGAGGGACAAGGCTGAGCACGGGAAGTGGATCTCAAGTGACTCTTTGTCCCGCAGGCCTACACCAACCATAACGGCGCGGCTTACCATTTCCCTGCCTGTTTCTCACAGAGGCCTGACAATAAACCGTGGCATTCTAGGCAGGGAGATGAAGGGGTGGAAGTTGCAGTAAAATTTGGTGCAATGAGGCAAACAATTTGGGCCCCAGAGCGCTTTGATGCAGATCAGCCTCAGAAGGCAGCGAGCTGGCGCTGTGGTGGGGGTTCAGTGACCTTGTTAGCGCGATGGCTGTCAGGGACTGATGTGAGGGAAGGGAGTGACAGAGGGAGGGAGGGAGGGAGGGTAGACATGAGAACCGTGAGAAATGGAGGGCAGACCTGACAATGAGGAATGGAGGAGGGAGTGGCCAAATTAGGCTGGTGTTATCTTCCTGGAGACAGGACTGATAGCTACAATTCCTCCTGGTTAGCCAGCCACAGAACACTCTCACTTTGTCTGTAATCGTCCCACACAGATTTGCATTAGTATACCGTACCTTAGTTAAATAACGTTACTGTGCACCCTGTTATGCAGCTATCGTTAGAAGAAACACCCCCAATCTCCCACCTGGATTCAAAAACCTCTCTGATCCATAATGATCGCGCCACCTGCTCGACACATCTGAAGCCGTTACATCCATCGTCACCGTTTCAAGCCAAATTCCTAGGCCTCTATCTGAGCTCGTGTTGTTTTCCTGACAACACCAGTCCAGATGTTTACTGTGAAAACAGATTAAAGATTAAAAGTGCAGTATTGCCAAAGACACATCCCACAACCTCCATCACTCACCACGCTAAAACACTTTGTCTGTCCCTTTTATTCCCTCACAAAATTCCAGCCTCCGCTTTCTCTTCCACCTCCTCATCGTTCTTCACTCTTTATCCCGCAATAAGCAGGAATACAGACATATTACATGAAATGCACAGACACTATTAAATCTCTTTACTGCCATAGCATCCTAACCCTACCTATAGCTCTTGGCACATTTACACGGACAGAGCCTCAGGTTTTGGTGACCGGTATGTTGTCTGTCAGTTATCTAAGAGGTCAGATCTCTTCTGTGCCCGTCCTCCTTAGTGGTAGGAGAACATGTCAGACAGACAGACAGCCAGACGTTGCCCATTCCTGTCATGAGTACCACTCCCACCTTGTAATCACATCCCCGCTGCTTATCTACTCACTCCAAAGGCTCCACCTACAAACATTCCCGGCACAGCAGTGACATCACAAACAAGGCAATAATCCATCTGCAACAAGTACTGAAAACTCCAACCCTTCGTTCAGTTTTAAACCCTATAATACTAAAATTACACACAGCCCCTTCCAAATTTACCTTGTTAAAATACTTTACGCTTGTAGTAACTGCAGAATAGTCGGAAACTCCAGTTCAGCTCCAGCATCCCCTGGTCAATGGTTCATTATATACAGTTCTAGCAGACCAAAGGAGCGTGTTTGTCAGAAAGTGGAAAAATAAATCTTTTTTTAGGTGTGCAAACATGTGTCAAGCAATAAGGCCTGCTGCATTTGGAACTTAAAGAATGAGGGGGGGGGGGACAAGGAAACGGCAGAAAATACAACACCCCCAGGGCAAATAAGTGCACAAGGAAGAAAGGAA
>JAODLD010000044.1:8126689-8150834 GCA_026781065.1 Mormyrops boulengeri | reverse complement strand
CCCCCCCCCCCCCCCCCCCCCCCCCCCCCCCCCCCCCCCCCCCCGCGCCGCCCCGCCGTCCCCGGGGGGGAGCAGTCAGACTGACCCAGTACACAGACTCAGAGGCAGATCCCTAAACTGACTCACGCAAGCGTGGAGGTGAAGCCATGGAGTCACGAGGCATTAAAACAAATACATAAATTCAACAAGCCTCTCACACACAGGCAGGCCCACCCATTATACTGGATTTGTTATGCAACTTTTAAGTCCGCCAGGCTTGCGCTAGCAGCCTACGCCACTCCCCTTGCTTTGTGCCTTGGGACCTAGTTAAACGAACCATTTGGCACTGACCTCCGACTGTCTAAACAGACCTCAGACAGCAGGAAGCAAACTGCTGGTCAGAGTATTGCAGAGAAATTGAAGAGCCATTATACTTTAGGTATAAAAAAATCTATATATATCATATCATACAAACATCATACAAACAGACATAAAACCAAATTAAAGAAATCGTTCTTCTGTGGTGCTAAATCTAAGCGTTTCAAGAGTAAGGCTGTGGAAAAGCTTGCCTGGCTCAAACAGAAGCTCGCATAGAAGTGATTACAAAGGCCAGTATAAGAGGCCATTTGCAAGAGCCCCCTTTCCAGAACAGATGGGAGCAGGTAGGAGACAATAAAAGACCTTCAGAGTAAGCAAACTCGAACTCGCCATTTGGGCGGTGTGTGTGTGTGTGTGTGTGTGTGTGTGTGTGTGTGTGTGTGTGCGCGCGCGCGCTGGGGGCTGTCCACACATGTGTGCGTCTCACTGAGCTGGCTTTGTGACCCACATAAAAGAGCGTCTGGTGCGGGTCACTGGGAACGAAAGCAGAATGCACCAATACATACGACACACCTGGAACAAGGGGCAGGTGGAGCAAATCCACAGCAATGTGACTGGGTGAATGGGGACACAGCAAAGATGCCAGTCATCGTCAGCGACTGCCGTGCCCGACCCAGAACAGCATGTGCCAGGCTGACGCAGGGCTTCAGAAACAAGGCGATCATTACATTCACATGTATTTATCAGACACTTTTATCCGAAGCCAAGTACAATTGAGTAAGCAGGGTCAGTCGGTCCCTGGGGCAACGGAGGGCTCAAAGGTGGCGGGATTTAAACCGGTGACCTTCTGCTGAAAGGCACGGAGCGCTACACCAGGCAGCCATACTTGTGAACAAGGTCTATTACAACACAATTTATGATAAAAAATCTTGCACAGACATGCTGGCAACTTCTCAGACCGTCATTAACACATAACATTTGTAAGCAAGTGAGGAGCGTTAACACACATGACAAAACTACTGATATGCTGTACAGAGGCCCCGATGACGCAAGACTCCACCCAAACTAACCAGACTTCCAGTAACAATGTTTACTCCGCCACAAAATGCCTCATAGTAATGGCATGTAATGGCTTACATGAAGCATCAAGTTTGCATTACAGACTTTACATTTTTGGGGAAAAAAAATAACAAAGAACAGGGCAATAATGAGGCTACTGCCGCACCTCAAATGAATAAAAATAAACAGACAAACTTACTTCTTTTTCACCTCACTTAGTTTAACTACAGATATATAAAGTCTGTAGCTTCTGAGTATTTCAATGTCATTCAAAACAAGCTTATTGTGCTGAGCACCTTCACTGAATGGGAAAGAAAAATTCAAAGGCATTTATTCTACTGGATATAGAGAGCAAAGAGCAGAAGTAGATGAAAGGGCTGGGAGCCCCAGGGGTGGCGTAGGCCTGTTTTCGGCTGCTCAGGAACAATCTTTGATGCCACATTTTGAACCAGAGACATATGCATATAATTGACAGGCGCTCATGGACGGGAGAAATGTGATTTGTAGAGAGATTTTCTAAAAGATGCAGAAGAGGGGGGTTGTGCAGGACTTGGCAGGGAGTGGACAGGTTACTCCAGAACCACCCCAGACAGGTTTGAGACCAATTGTCCATCAAGCTGAAAATTCCTTCAGCCCTTTCAAGCCTAAAAACATTTTTAAATCATAGCCCTTTTTATTTCAGGCCGGGCCGACTTTTACCGCATACTTTCTAACTCTGTCTAGCTACTGCAAATATTTTTCGACCTTGTCCTACAGCTGACCTCTCCCATCATGGGTAGAGTGACAGCGAACACACCGCTTGCCTTCTCTTAGTGACACAGCAACTGTTTATTGCATTATAGTCGCAAGATTGCATAAACGGACCGGTTCGAACAGCAGTACATTTCACTCATGCTCTTCATTTGTTCAGCCCTCCTTCACTTATAAACAGCAGACTAGAGGTGATGTTAATTAAGCAATACACTGTAACAGTGGTCAGCAAGCAGTCGATCGCGATCGGCAGGTTGATCCTTAAGACATTACCAGTCAAACGGATAAGGATGGCAAGGCCTACCACCCACCCCAACCCCCTCCTGTAGGCAACATATACAAACTTGGTTGCTCTCAATTATTTTCTTTGTAGAAGTAGCTCTCATTGCAAAAAGGCTTGGAAATGAGTGTTTTATAAAGCAGTCATTTATAATAAACAATGAGTCGCTGCCGTTTGTCCCGTCATCCAAATAATAAATATCTCACTAAAAAAAAAACTTACAAGTTTAAAAATGTTCCACTAATAAAGAGGATGTTCTGCCAGCTTCCTTTCACCTATGTTATCTAAAGATCCATTTCCTATTTCCCATGACTGACTTATTTATGGACAATCATTAGATTCTACTTATACTGCCATGTGAGAAATAAGGACAAAACAAGGGATCATGGGCTATAAAAGAAATGAAAACTGTAGAACACTGTCTTTCATCACTTCCTGTCCCTCAGTTCTGGTGCAAAGACCTTACTTTTGTTTCAAAGCTGTAAAAAAAAACACTACCCTGATTCGTTTGGCAGCGCCGGGTGTGTTTAGGTGTGGGGGAGCAGACCCCACTCACCTATTCTTACTGTCCCACCCCCCGGACTGACATAACCTTGGGCGCACCTGTCCAAATACATCTGTGCGAGAACAGCGGCGACAGGACTGCACACGCCACCACCAGAAACAAACAGGGGCAGGGGTATCAGATTAGCGAAGCGTGTCGCTAGCAGGAACCAGCAAATGGAAATGACCGTTTTCATGGACCAGATCACAGATGCAAATGGAAAAACAAGGAAGCAGAAGCGTTTCCTTTAAGGGTGGGGAAGCCTCACACATGACGCACATGCCCACCCAAGGGTCATCTGATCTCTCCACAACTGTTTAAAACAAGCGGCGTGCTAATAAATGACTAATCACACACTTCACATTCCTTGTTCCTTGCAGTAGCGTTAGATTCATTTCAACCACAGAGAAAAGGTGTGCCGGATCCGTTAGAAGAAGTGGGAAAGTAAAAAAAATAACATTTAGATGTGCAGCTTTAAATTAAACAAAAACTAGGATACAAAATTCATGAATACGTGGCAGCTCTGGGTGTTGGCAAGTTGCACAAAAATTAATTTACCTTTCTCCTATAAGGGAGGGGTTCATTTTGTTTTTGTCAAATGTAACAAAGAAAATCAAAGAAAAAAAAATCTAGACATTAATTAGGAGTTATGTCCAGAATTGCAAGTCATCATTAATTCACATAGGCTCTTGCAATGTACATTGAATACCAAGTCGGTCTCGATATGAAGACGTCAGCACAACATGAAAACTCAAATTACATGCTGTCAGAGGCCACACTGACTGAGCTCATACATTATTAATGCTTTTATGGAAAAGTTGAAATGATATAACTGCCATTGCAAGAATGAACGTTATTTAACGCTAACATACAGTGTTTCACATACCTTTTCAAAGTCATTACTTAGCGGACTGGTAAAAGATCTCTGGTGGGTAAAAGACCCCTGGTGTATTTGATAAACCTTTCACTATTTCCATCCAGAAGATTAAATATATCTACAGACTAGAAGAGCTATCAGTTGGTATTACAACAAAAATAACAGATTATGCTACTCTAGCCTGATTAGCTTTAGCCTCTATTACAGCCAGCAGGTACAGTATAGCCCTAAACAGACTTACTCACTGAAAAGTAACATCCTAACAAAACGCCATTAAGAATTTCAGAACTACATCGCTTATCTAAAGAAAAAGAAAATGGCACAATATCCATAGACTTTCCATAGACCATTATCCATAGACTTTAATGTTCTTCAGCATAAATACTGATCTTCAATCTACAGGCAGCTAAAAACCAAAGTTTATGCACATGGATAATAGAACAGCAGCAATAAAATAACCAAACAGGCTAACTGCCATGTAGACTGCGGTTTTTGGCGCGATGGAGCAGTCCAATCAAGTCTAACAGAAGCATAGTCTCAACGCAGCGACAACACGATTGTTACATATTCATCAATGCTAGTGCTTATATTCAAGTGTGAAAAAATATATTCCCGGGCCGTTAAAGGTAATATGCAGCATATTCAATATGAGCCAATAAGTCAAAGCCATGTGTTTTGGAACATGACAATTAAGGGCCCAAGCTGAGCCCACGACACTCTGCTCCCCAAGCAGGACAGTTAAAGTGGATTGAAAGCAAGTGTTAGCAGTGCCAGCTTCATTAAATGAACCTCCACAGATGGACCAATGGCAAGAGATGCCCAGCAGAAGCCTACATCGTTACCATAAGTTACCTAGTATGAGGGCATTGCAATTATTTATGTCCCTATATTACGATGCATTTATCCTCATTTTCAAATGAGGTGTGATATAACGCAGCATACAGTTCAATTTAGTATCTTCACTGATGTAGCCAAGGTTTGATAGGACTCGCACTATAAAAGTTTAGAGAGAAAACCACCTGAAATAAACTAATCTCGGGTCCAGTCCATGGAACGTCTTGCTCTGCAAAAGTTTCCTGTAAGGGTAGGCAGATCCGTACCAATACAAACATTCAGAATAGTCCCGCCATGAACAGACTTGCACAATTGCAATCTATCATGCTTTAAGAGTTTGTCAACAGGCTTAGAGAACATTTCCCATGACTAAATCTTCTGGGGGAAAAAAAATTATATATCACGAGTGGTGTGGCTTGAACTAGCTTGAAAAAGAGTCTATGACACAATGCTGTATAGACTGAAAGCGGCACAGCTAGAGATCATCACGTTACTCAAGGGAAGCTGTCGGATAAAATTCCGATAATTAAAATCACCAGGACACCAGGCATTGTGGCTACAGGAAGGGCCAGAGTGAAGAAAAATTGAGGGAGCTTGACAAGAAATGGGATTCTACAACTCAAGTCAAGTTTTTATGAAGGCCCGTACCGGAAAGGCTGGGCATCAAAATTGACTGCAGGCGATATTGCTAGCTATAAACAAAAATAAATAAATAAAAATCCCTCTGCTTCCTGACAGCAAGCCCCTTGTATCACCATGTGTTGGGGGGGGGGGGGGGAGGTTAAGGACATTTTCAGTCCACCCATCTAAACTGACCACAGACCACTCAGGAGATTTGTGGCGGATTTACCGCAAAACAAATGAAAGTTTAAGCGCTTAGTATTAAAACGCTCCTCGAGGCCGCTAACGTGACAGCATTCCAAACAGTGCATACAGTACATTTCTACAATCACAGGCAAAGTTACATCTAAGCATAAAAAAAGTAGAAGTGTCTAACTGCAATCATTTGTTGCTTGCATCATTAAGCATTTCATCAAGTACAGCTATACAGTAGTTAGCATTTTGTGTCGTCATTCCGAGAGGCCGGCACGGCAGCCCCTGCTCACCCACACCTTTGACTGCATGACACCAATGCCAACATCCGTCTTCATCGGTACAAATCAATACATATTATAGCTACGTGGTGCTGCGGCAATCCCCCACCTCTTCCATTACCGTTTTTTCTGTTTTTATTTAAAGATTGTATCCCTATTGCGGTGGCTCAGTGGGGAGCATGATAGCTTCACACCTCCAAGGTCGCGTTTCATCGCTGCCCCAGGCTCCGTGCACGAGTCTGAGGTTTCCGAGGTGCGACCACCCTACTGTGGGTTCAATCTGGGTCTCTCGTTTCTGGGTTCCTCCAACAATTGAAAAACATGAGGTCTAAGGCAATAAATTGGATTTCAGAGATTTTAAAAAGGCTACATTATAAGTTCTAGATTACTATACATGCCTGTATATTGCAGTGTTTAGACGACTTAGTGAATGCTACAGCTAGCCTACTTATCGGCTGTTGTCTTGTACTGTATATCACAATGTTAAAAGTTACAATTTCAATATTTCACTTAAAGTCTCAGATTGCAAAACTCCAGAATACTTTATGGTCCAAATAACGAAACGTTTACGGTACCAGACAAACAGATGTACTATCTGCTTTGCTTGTACATCAGTTTAGACAAAAGCCGAATAAATGTAGATTACATACTTCAAAATGTTTTATGTAACCTCAGCACTTAACCTGAACAACCATACATGAGCAGACGTATTTCCTGAATACAAGGAATATGCAAAAAAATAGGAACTCAGATTTAATGGTCTACTTAAAAATAAAACTGGTAAATAATTACACAATGAGTAAATAAATTTAAATTTAATCCCTTAATGCAAAACCAAAAATATTCTTTCAAATTGTAATTGGAATCACTACAATGAATTTTATCAGATGCTTACAATTATTCAATATATTTTTTACTCAAATTGCAGGCAGAACCATTAGTTCTACATGTATTGAACTAGTATTTAATCTGGAAATTAAAGGGTGAAAGTTATTTTACATTCAACACTCATCAAAAAGTAGAAAACTAAAAAGGCACGTGAAATATTACTACAGTTTAGTCTGGAATCAAGAACATATTTAATAAAAAAATGACTGCACAACTAATTCATCAAAGCGTTCAGCGAAGTTCTCTATTTCAAGGTTTGGGAAATTCACCAGACCCAAACAGATGTTAAGAGAAATCACATTTCAGTAAAAGGGAAGCAAACCAGAGCAATTTCTCCTTGTCATCATTATCTACTGCAGATAAACATTTCTTAAGAAGTGGTGAAGGAGACTATGAAGAATTAGAAAACATTCCAATCTCTAATCTGGGAGGGAAAAAAAACAGTTAATGCTACAGTTAGGCGGAAAAACCATGGGGAAAAAGTTTGTCAGTCAAGCACTACTTTTGGTTATAGCTTGATATTGTAAGACTACAATAAGCCACTGAGAGCCATTTAATGCCTTTTTAACAGCTGTTACCGATGGGTTGAGTGTTGTAGTGTTTGTTAAAATTCATGAAATTAAAGTGAAATTAAGCCTTAAATCAATAAAACATTTTGTGCCAGACTTGTAATATGACATTCATCCATATAGCTACTAAATACGTTTTCAGGTTAATACCTCTGCCTTCATTTATGCATATACCAATTCTGGATAAGGCTGAACTGAATCCATATGTGAAAATATTTTTAAACCTTGTTTAAAAGTAATTCTCCCAGAGTGAAAAATCCAGTCTCATCTTTAGTTAGAAATACTACAATCAACCAAAGAAAATTCCCAAAGACTTTACAATTTTAAACACATATTTCTAACATGGTTCTTAAATCTGTTTCGAGAGCAAGAATTAGAACAAAAACCTTTGACACCGCTACATTATGCATTAACTAATTTAACAATGTATTTAAAATTACTACACATTACAGATTCAAGGTAAAGTTTAAGCCTTGGGGGCAAGTCAAGAATAAATGGGGTTCTTCAGCA
Source organism: Mormyrops boulengeri (assembly GCA_026781065.1). Lineage (NCBI taxonomy): Eukaryota > Metazoa > Chordata > Actinopteri > Osteoglossiformes > Mormyridae > Mormyrops > Mormyrops boulengeri. The sequence goes on along the minus strand of JAODLD010000044.1, from coordinate 8,143,132 downwards.
TTTAAATAAAACTTGAATTTTGTTTTATGAAACACTAAAAGTATTATATAATTTGATTATGCTGACTTACAAAGGTAACTGAATGTGTTAAATTGAACTTATGATCTAAAACGCTTAGTGGTTAAAGTGGGGAGGAGCTCTGAAATCTGTGAGGAATATTTAAAAGAACAGCATCAAATCAAAGAAAATCTCTCCTTTGCTAGAAGATCATATTGCGACCTGTGATTTTAACAGCTGGGCAATTCTCTCCCCCCACAAGGGTGCAGTTAACTCACTTGCATTACTTGGCGCATAAGGCTGCAAGATTAAATTCAAATTCTAGGGAGGAAAACAGTTTGAATGTCAGTCACCATCACAGAAAAATACCCGCAGTGTGCCACCTGATTAGGACAATAAAATTTGCCCAGTCGAAGGGCTGGCTTCAGTCCAAGCCTGGATTTTGTGGGTCATCATGACTGGATACGATTAAATTGATGCCGCACTATACTGATCAGCACTGATTTACCCCCGGGTATCCTATAGTTCTTACATGGCTTCTTCCTTCCTATAAAAACAGGCATACATTTTAATGAATAAGTTAAAGTAAATGATCTTAACTTAGAGCCAACGCAAACCCGCCAATCAGCCCTCTCAGGCTGTTAAGAAATGGCTGACCATTATAATGACAGCTCAAAGCAACCTACCGTGAGTATTTTGATGCCTTCAATGATTCATTGATTTCGGTTTACTGGAGCAGCAGCAAAACGAGCCCAGGTCCGCGCATGTTAACCCGTCCCCCCACCCAACACAATGAGATGCACGGAGACCTCGGCGCTTATACGTGGGACACCCCCGGATTACGAATGCAAATCTGGGGAGACCGCTTTCTCAGTACTCTTTAACCCACCTAAATATTAAAGGGCCGGCGAACGCAGCTAATTATTGTTTCTTTGTTTGTTTGTTTTTTTAAAAAGAGAGAAGTTTCGCATACACATATACTTAAAGCAGGATGAAAATACTTGACAAAAAAAATTAAATAAAATATGCGACGGTTAAGTGAGTCTTCGTGGGACGATATTACGGACTGATGCATTAAATACTGCTACAACCATTTCAGTGACGCATCTTTTGGCAATAATATAACAACGACAAACGAAGAGATTACAGCGGCCATCGAGCTATTATAAGCAATCAGGCGCCGGATCCGCCGTCTTCCATTTGATCTCTGCGGCGGGGCTGTTAATTATATTACTGCAATACAGTGTCGGCCCAGCCGGCACATTGTAACAATCAGATTGATATGTCATCCAATTCTCTCCTTCGATGGGTATTATTCGGTCCAAGTAAAACAATGGGCATTGTGCACAACTGACTGAGGACATGCAAAAACCTTTACAAAGACGCCGTTTTCAAAGCCTGACTAGTCCAGGGATTATTGCCTATTTAAAGCTCCGCACGCCCGACAGACACCACGACACCAACAGCACCGACTACTAATCAGCGGTTAATTTGTAGCCACCATTTAGACTACACCTTTTCCATAGCTGCGTGCATTTTGCATGCAAATAAATGCTAAAAAAAAAAAAAAAGCACATTTGCGGGCTTCTTATTAGTCAATCACGCAGGTGAACATCATAACCTAGAGATATAATGGATATCATACTTTCCATTTTAAACGAACGCGAACAGGCTGCGCAAGCCGCGCACGGACGCCGTTTTAAACGCAGACATTAGTGAATCAAAGCGACAACCTGCTTACCTCGATGTAGCCCGCTAGAGCTGGAACGGCGATGCCCAAAATTAGGACGGAGATCACGGAGAGGGAATGCATCGTTCAACGCCGACCGACTGTTACGGAACCGAACCAAGCGAAGCGGTCAGTCCTCGCGATTTGTCGGGGGGAAAAATAAAGCTCCGGGGGGAGAAACGTATCAGGATTTTATTCGGATAAGATAAGAGTACGACAGCTGCACGTAAGCCTCGTTACTCTGCTTTAGGCAGAACTGAGACGCACTATTTACTCCTCGCCTCCTTCTCCTCCTCCTCCTAAGCTGAGCCTATTCGTTGCGCCGCTGGTCGTCTCGTCAAAGCTTGACCGGAAATGACGTAATATTGGTACCTCTCAGAAGTCACGCCCGAGGAGTACAATGGAAGCCACGCCCAACCTTGCGCATTACGTGAAGGGCCGCGTTCAAGGACTGACCTTGGATCTGTTTCAGGTTTCGTGCGATATACTCTGCCGCTGCGTTATCTGGTTCTGGATCTGTGCATTATAACCCAACCTACCTATGGAGTGTAACGAGGCATTTGAGCGATTGATAATTTTCCTCGTATGCTTCACTGTCATTGCCTAATAATTTTTTAGACAACCTGTAAACACGGTTACAGAAGAATTATGGTCTTTATTGCTTTGTGGATTTGGGAAAAACTGGTATCCTTTCAAATATTTTGTTTATGTTACGTCTAGATAAACACCACGAACAAAATGTCATTCCCCTTCTGAAGATTAAGATGTTTAATTCTTTCATCATAACCAAGTTTTGAGTTCTGTATTAAACAGCCCTCTCACAACTGTCTTTCAGCTTAATTATTTTGTCGGTTTTGTCCCCATATCTTGACCCAAAAGCCTCTTGCATAACCACATTTTTTAATCATCTGGGAATTTTCCCCAGATGTTCATAAACTGAAGTCTGGGCTGTGCCGAGTCTAGCTATACAAAATGCATTCTCATGCTTCCTCTTGCTAGTGAGAGGCCCAAAGATTTTGTTGCAGCAGTCATTTAGAGCAGAAATCTTTATACCTCCCAGAATTTATCTGAAGAACAGTGTCACAAAGTTGACATTTTACATAAAATTATGTACTGGAACTTTTGGGATCAGGAGGAGGTGGAGGCAAGGAGTAAATAGTGTGTCCCTCAGTTCAGCCTAAATAATAAATAAATAATAGTCTTAAAAAATCTTGGGCATGCATGTTGATGAAATTAATAATGATCCCAGCAGACAGGACATGCTGCGGATGGGAGATTTCCCGCACCCACTCCTCACTGTAACAACAACTGAGAATTCACACATGAATGATATCTCTTTTTAAAAAAACAAATATAGTTACTGCAAAATTGAAACTGGTTGTTTTCAATTAAGATTGAAGACATATCCTTACAGGTAGAAAGTGTAACAGTATACCCGGGCTTTTGAAAAACTATCAAACGTGACCGTGATCACTCAAAAAATATGGGAAAAAGTGGTAACTCGATACGATGTGGAAGCAGGATTTCATCGTGAAAAAATTGATGAAAAATGCAACAGACCGGATCTGAAAAGAGAGACTGGGGAAAAATTATACATCAAGTGGTATCCAAGAGGCAAAGAGAGATTTATTTCAACCTATTAGTGACTAAATAGTGAAAGTGACCTAGTAAAACTATAAAGCAGGGCTAGGTAACCTTATCCAGAAAGGGCCATTGTGTGTATGGCTTTTCATTGCAACTCCTTAATTAGATTACTAATTAGAGGATGTCCTCACACCTAGGTTTGAACAGCTGACCAAAAGGGTATCCCAAAAACTTGCTTACACACTAACCCTTTGAAGATAAGATTGTCTACCCCTGGTATAAGACATTATTGATATATGTGTGTGTGTGTGTGGTTCTGTGTGTGTGTGTGTGTGTGTGTGTGTGTGTGTGTGTGTGTGTGTATACACACACCCACATGCACACTTTATTGTCCTCACAAGGAAATTTGACTTAGACTCCACAAAGCTGGACCTACCAGCTGGACAAAAGACATCAGACACATAAATAAATGAGACAGAATGTTATTGTTATTAGGAAATGGCATTTCAATATGCTTCTTGAACGTAACATGTTGGATTGTGCACATCCAATAGGAAGGAGAACCACTAGGAAAAAAAGGCCAAGACTGATCAGGATGACTGTAAACTGCAGAGATGACATATAGGCAAATGCATGTAGCTGACAGTTGTAAAGCAGTGGGCAGGGACGGGATGGATGGGACTTCGTACATGGGAAACGTGGCTCCCAGTTGGGAATAGTCACGGCACCACGCTCTACGCCATTGTACCAGTCATACTCGCCCACAGGCTCACAGACAGAAATAGATGGCATTACAGATATAGCAGCAATCTTTTCAACACGCTGTTCATTACTGTCGTGGCTCGGAGGAAACAAGTGGATGTCAGCTCTGGAGTCTTCAGGACTCCCACTCACTGATTAATTGAATTCATGTCTTTCATATCTCTTTATTTCAGAGAAAACCAAGAAAGACTCTGAATTCCGATTCCAACTTTGGTGCTACGGGAGCTTAGTGGGTAGCACTACAGCCTAACGCCTCCCGGTTCGTGGGTTTGGATCACACTCCTTGTGTGGAGTTTGTGTGATACCTCTCTGTGGGGGTTTCTTCTGGAAATTCTCCCCAGCAGCCCGAAAAATGCAGCGAGGTAAACTGCTGTGCCTACGTTTCCCACAGTGTGTGAGTGTCTGCCTTACAACGGATGAGCATCCTATCCAGGGAGTCTCTTGTCTTATGCTGCTTGGGACAGGGTGCAGACTTACTGTATTGGATCAGGAGTTATGGAAAATGGATGAATAATTTCTATACTGGAACAAAGAAAGTGAATTAAAATGCTAGGAAATGTATGTTTTTGTGTTACCTTACCAGAAGTACTTTATAAAAGGTAATGTATAACAGTATACATAAATTCACATCCAGAAATGGCAGATATACTTTAAAAGGAAACTTAATTGCAGCAGTCTCAGTGGAGTGGTGTAGTTTGTTGATCTACAGCACAGCCATTAATAATTCAGTCCACATTTTTGATTGGAGGCCCGTTTGGGGGAAAACGTCATATTGGGGGATGTTCTTATTGTGGAAGGTGAAGGTGTCTGCTGAGGAGAGAATTGGCAGCCAGCGATCATGAATTATTGACATCAATTAGACACAAAGTGCTGTTCGAGATGTGGGACTTTATGAAGAAATGCAGAATGGACTTATCCCAGTGGTGTGATGTGCTCTGCCTTGCACTGCATTCGGAATGTGCCATATTCAGGATGTGCCATATTCAGGATGTGCTGCAGAAACACATCCACAGAATGAACTCCAGCAAAACCAGAGCTGACTCCAGAGCAACTTCTGGAATAATCTGCACCACTAATCTACAATTAAGGAACATGTTCAAGATATTCTTCCTATAGCTGAATAGTTCTAAGAGGCCATATATTGCCTAGGTAAAAAGAGGTGGTTTAATTTGCCTACTGCACACACACTTGCATGGAGTAAGATTGACTGCCACGGGAAAATACACAAAAAGATACAAAAGATATAAGACACAAAGTGTCTTTCAGATAAACACTTGTAAAGTACTTGCAGATAAATTAAAACTTGGCATCATTAATGGTGGACAAACTGTCGCTTTGTAATCTTGGCACCCTTTGTGGCTAATAGACTAATGAGGCCCGTTACAACCGGAGAGAAAGGTATTAATTAAAGCTTTGTGACACGATGGGACCTAACGGGGTAGCATAGGAGAAGGCTCACAAAAAATACTTTTTAAAAGTAATTTAAAATTTATAGTACAGCAAGATCCTACTCACAAAATGTCAGAGAATAACTATGTAAAGATCGATTGGTCACTCATACAGAAAACAAACACTTCCTGTCGATCGATTAAAACTTTTCTTTATTTCATAATTACAGTGGCTGAAAATTACTCAGAGTTCTGATTCTGGATAAAAAATGCTCAGTATAATTTAAATTCAGTTAGTAGGCTATTCTCTATCATAAATGATACATAAAACTACGCATAAACAGAACTGCAACAAAACATCCCTTTTGGCACACAATTATATTTAGTATTGCCCCAGGAAGAATAATTGTGTGCTTATGTCAGTGTTTCCCAACCTAGTCCTCGGGGACCCGCAGACAGTCAAAGTTTTTGCTCCCTCCCAGCTCCCAGCCAGACAGTCCACATTTTTGCTCCCCCCCCCCCCCGCTCCCTGCCAGACAGTCCATACTTTTGCTCCCTCCCAGCTCCCTGCCAGACAGTTCACGTTTTTAGAGAGCTGGAAGGAAGCAAAAACACGGACTGTCTGGGGGTTCAGGAGTACTGGGTTGAGAAACACTAGTCTATACATTACATTAAAAGGAGGCTTATCGTTAGGTGTGGTAGGGTAAGGCTGTGGCATATTGCTGTTTGATAGCAATGACTCACAGCAAACAATATCCTGCTGTGTAGATACAATCGTGTTACTCAGCCAACCTAGTATTTGCTGGCCGGTTCTTGTCTGGGCTCTGTTCCTGGTCCTCTGGGCTATAAAATGTTCATAAAACCATAGAACTATATTTTTCTGTGGTCTGTTTTCCCCAGTAAAAAGCAACTACTTATTAAAAATTCTCTGTACTCCTTTTTTTTAACACTACAGATAGAGCTCAAAAGATTACATGGAACTGTCATCTGCATTACACAACGGACTGATGTAATTTCAGAGCTTTGTAAGAAAATATCTTACAGCTCCTGTTACAGGAGAAAAAACTATTTTTGAAACAGTATAAAGGTATACTCCCCGCTGAGAAAAACAGCATTAACCAGCATGACTTCCAAGCTGGTCTATGCTGGTTTGGTGCTGGTGTAGCTGCTGGACCAGCATAGCTGCGCTGGTCTACCTGCACATGAAGTCGGTCCACCAGTAATATCTTAATAATGATGCTGGTTCGCCAGCACCAAAACACAACATATACTGGTATAACCAGGATGTATTATGCTGGTCATGCTGGTAACCAAGTATGCAACTATTTCCAGTGTCAGCTTCAAGCCATGCTCCTGATAGCTAGGACTTGATGCTTGGGTCACCCATGTACGTAGCAAGACGTCATTCTCTCCTATCCCACTACACCATAAGAAATTAATCGCTGTTACCTTTATATTCATTTATTGCCAACATTAGCATCCATCTCATAAAGTCTTTTTACACTATATTTCAGGTAGTCAGTGAGGAAGATGGTCACCTCTTCCAAATGGAGTTCCTCGTGAACAAACATCCAAAATAAGCCAGAAAAAAAGAATAAAACAAATTCCAGATTTATTTCAAAATCTGTATGCACAAACATCGAACAGACTGCACCAATGGGGCTAACTGCCTTGTGAATAGTGAAGATAGTGGGAGCAATATTTAACTGTGATAACATGATTATATGCCGATTTAACTGTTACACTGCACAGACCCAAAGAAATCCCAGAATTTAAGGTCAAATTCCATGAATAGGCTATTAAATGAGATTTACCCATCAAAAAAAAAAGTAAATTTTATTGGTAGTTGATATATTATTTATACATTTCTTAATAGGTTTTACGTTTATCTTCCCTGAAATTTATTTAAATTCATTAAATTTACCCTAAATGTATAAATATATTAGTATAACAAGCTGAAAGATTTGGATATTACATGGGATCTGTTCCTTTAACTGACATTATTAAAAGATGCTTTTTTTTCTCAATTCCTTTCATTCTCATTCATCTTGCTCTCTGTCTAACAAAAGCACATTTTGTTAATTCATTACACATTTCATTAGGCTTAGCTCAGTTTATTTTCAGACTGTATTCTTCTTCCATGGAGAAATTCCTTTTCTTGAATGACTCAAGATAATGAGAATAGTGATACTTTACTCATGGCCATGGGGAAATTGTCTCTTCGCCTATCCTGTCCTGCTCTTCATGAGACACTGACGGGTGCATACAAGCCTTGGGGTTCGAATGCAGGGATGGCTGTCATCCAGTGCCCTTAAAGTAAGTGGGGTTAAGGACTTTGCTCAAATGCTCAACTTTTTACAGGATTATCTCAACAAATATTTCTTCAGCCAAGCAAATTTAAGTAAAACTTATTAAATTAAATTAAATTAAATTAAATTAAAGTAAAACTGGATTGTTGGGGCCTGAGTTGGAGTCTGCACCGTGGCTCTGTGTGTGGGGGGGTTTGTATGTTCTCCCTGCGTTGTTGTGGAGTTTCCTCCAGGTACTCTGGTTTCCCTACAAAGACCAAAAACATGCTGAGGTTAACAAGTGTTACCAAAAGTGAGTGTGTGCCCCGTGATGGGTTGGTGCCCCATCCTGGGTTGTTCCTTGCCATATGCCTGCAGTTTCCAGGATAGTCTCCGGACCCCCCTGTGACCCTGCACAGAATAAATGGGTGCAGAAAATGGATGATTCAAAAGCTTTTGTTAATTTTACAGCTGTGCTATTATTAGGTTATACAATTGTATGCAGTGTTATCAATTTATAACTAGAAAATGGGTCAATTTTTGGGTTATACTTTTTAATATGGAAGATTACATCAAATAATCATTTCAAGGGCAATTTATTATTGCTTTATGGTTCTTTACTGCATGGTTATAAAGATTTCACAGAAAATATATGATTACATAATAAAATAATTATACAATTGCTCTATTCTCTCTGAACAGCCCAAGGGGAAATATTTCCAGGGTCATTAGGTACCTGGACAGTGAAACAAATAGTCTATACATTTCTTTCCTTTACCAATTAGACGAAAAAAGATAAAAATTAACACCTCCAGGTAAAAAGGGTTAGTCTATTCTGATTTATAATTATGTTCATAAAGATTGTACATAATGAAAACTTTTCTTTCATACTTTTGAAAAATAAATGTAACCCACCCACTAATCTTAACACTTTATTATTATTAAACCCCTCACTGAAAATATACGATTGTCTACATAACTGTATTTTTGTGATACAACTGAAGAATGTGTTTTCTGGAGAAAAGACAGCTCTGCATTATGATGTTCACTGTGTAGAACTCTTTGTTTTTTTATTTAAATCTAACAACCTCTGGGGGCTGAATTTAACTTCCATTAAATAAAATAAATGTTAAATGCATTGTAGAACGCCATGTCTTGAGTGGATAATAAATATCTGGAAACATATAGTAAAATACGACTTGGTTTGTAATTCTATGTGTTGATGCACACAGCCAAAGTAAATGAATGTCATGCCAGTCGCTAATGGCTAATCACAAAATGAGACTCAAATCTTGTTTTCGAGTGAAGGCATTCATTATAACTACACTGTTCACTGACATCTTGGTGAAAACCCAATTTCTGTCTGCTATAACATTTCACTGTGTTTTCATCCTCTCTTTTTTTTTAAAAGCCCAAAGTTAACAGCTTCTTTCTCGGGCTAATGTTTCTGTACCAAATTTCTCCAAGGCACATTCCCTGATGTCTGTTCCTGATCCTTCATAGATGTAATCCTTCAGATGGTATCATATTTTGCATTTAGAGGGTGATTTTTATAATTAAGGAAAGTGTGGACTTCTGCTCCAGCAGGTATGCTACCATTTTAAAAATTGTTTTCATTCACACTCATTTTGTAAACGCTGATTTTACACCATTTGAGCCACTGATTAATATCTTATATCACAGAACTGTGATATGAGAACAGCAGTCTGAAATAAAAAAAAAATATTATCACAGTTTGACACTGAATTTCAGTTGGTATTTTCTCAGTTTCTAGAAACCAGAATCACGTGACATGGAAATTAGGCAACAAATAACAAGTTTATTGGGGCCATTTTTCCCCTTTTTGTTAGTGTTTTTGGGGCTTGACAGAATGAACACGACACAGAAAGATAGCATGAAAACAAAGGGCCTGTTTTGGTAGGCAAGGAAAAACTGTGGGTGTCTAGAAGATAAAAAGGAACACAACATTTCAAACTGTCACCCGGAGCCTGGTTGGATTTATAGAATGCAGTAATTTAAACAGCAAGTCAATAGCAAGGAACAGATGGAATAAATTAACTGAAATGAACCAGGTCACCTGACTCCCTTTCCGAGGGTGGCTGTAGCCCCTCCTCCTTTTGTCAATATAGATCACGGTTCGATGTACTTGAGATACGCTGCTGCTGCATGCTCTGTCACTTCATTACGATTGCAAATACCTGTACCTTAAAAATGTCAAAGTCCGTTATAAAAATTCCTTACAAAATACCTTGGGTACCGGCTGTACCCCCTCCCCAGATAAACCCCAGACTAATATTTGCATAGAATAAAGTAATATGAACGGTCCTTGGATCACATTAGAAGATGGAGATGGAACAATTGAGAAAATAAGCCACAGCATATTACCATTTAAGTGAATAAGATCAATTCCAGTCATATCAATTTGTAAAAGTGTTCAAATTCTCAAAATGTGCGACAGAATTATATTCCCTTTTAAAAGACTACAGATATTTACACCTAACACATACAGAGGTTTAATATGATACATGCAGATGGATGGAGTATTTGATGACAATTACCTGGACTTTTGGCCATCAAACTATAGCGTACTGCACCTTCAAAACTAATTTCATAAGGTTGTTGTAAAGTATAACAGGAGAGATGTTGCAAATCAGTAAGAGGAGATGCAAGCAATTTTAAGCAGTGATGCTGTCAGCAAATTGTTAAATATAGTTAGTAACCAAGCAGCAAGCCTGCGGTATAATTATGTGTTAAGAAGTCATAAGCAAAGAATTATAATACTGTCTTTGACAGTATTTGGTCCACATTCTCTCACTGCATTCAACCAAAGAATTCAACGAAGAGGACCGTACGTCCAAATTGTGTTCATTGGGCTCCCGTTTCCTGTCCGCAACATCTTTTTTTTTTCTGTGCCCCAGTACCGCCTAGTACGACTTCTGGCCACTACTCCTGCCGCGCAGCAGCGTAGCGTGCGTACTCCCAGCATCCTAGTTCTTTGTACTTGCGTATACCTGTAAAATGATGTTGAATAACGACTTACGAACATTTCAAGTTGCGAACAGCCATTCGGAAAGTATCTCGTTCGTAAGTAGAGGAGCGTCTCTGTACACTGTCAGGTGTCTTCTGCCTATTATGTATGTGTCTTTAATAGCTAGGATGTCAGTGTACTGAATGCATACAGTGGCCAAGGTGACCAAGGGATAAAGGGAGGAATGAAGATACTGTATACTCATGAAGGTTTTAGAATCTTTGCACTCATCTTGCATTAATAAACATACATACAAATACATTTAATTAATTATAAGAGAACCCACCTCTTTCCATGATTCAATTTGTCCAAACTGAGTTCCATGCCATGTTTAATGCACTCCCGATCCCTACTACTCCTCGGTGAGGAAGTACCTGGTAGTTCAGAGGGGGGAAATTCAGGTCCAGAGAGTAAAAGTCCAGACCAAGATTTTGTTTCAACCAACCAATAGAGTATAAAGAGTCACAGAGCACTCAACTGGTTTTTGGAAACAAAATCTTGGCCTGGATTTGTACATTCCAGACCTGAATTACCCACCTCTGGTAATTTTTGCAAAAGCATTCTGCTCTTATAGACAAATCTGGGTGGATTCAACTGTATCTCAGTCTGGATTCAACTGCATCTCAATCCAGATACTTCACCAGTTTAGCACCCCTGATTAACAAGGGCACTCATTGTGCAGAATGAACTGAACACTGTTCATATTTATTAGTAACATACACATTATATTTGTGCCTTTTTGCCAAAATTAGGGGTGGCATGGTGGTGCAGTGGTTCAAGTCTCTGCCATGACTCCGTGTGTGTGAGCCCATGAGCTTCCCATTTCCTCCAGATACCCCAGTTTACCCCCACAGTCCCACAACATACGGAGGTCATTTGGTGTTACCAAATTGTGTGAGTGTACCTTGTGATTGGCTGGCGCCCCATCCTAGGTTGCGGCCTCCTGGATAGGCCCCGGACCTCCCCCCGCCCCCTGCCCCGTGACCCTTAATAGGATAAGCAGTTACAGAAGATGGATGGATGATTTTGCCAAAATCAATAAAGGACGAACAATTAATGAACGTTATATAACTCAACATTCTACAAAACACTATCTTAAATTTCAAAGCAGAATTAAAGAGACCCACATATTTACTTGCTGCCACTGTTTGTCTAATACTTATTGAGAGTGCTGACTAATTTAATTAAATTGTTATTCAGCTTTTCTCTCTTTCCATGGTGTAGCGGTCTGTCAGTTTATCTGTACATTATTTAACTTAACTGTCCTTGTAGTTTCAGTGGTTAATATTTAAAATGCATGTTCAAATATTATTGCAAGTCTTCAAAAATATATCAAAATTTCATACCAGTCCTAGTAGCTTTGAAGTCATACATTCATACTTTTAGCAATCAGGGAGCCAATTTTGCTGCAGCCTTACTGGAATCCATATAGGACACATTCGATTTCCTTACTGCAACAGCTATGACTATCTGAACAAACCGGCTATCCTGAGAGCAATGATGCTAGCACATTCCCCAGCTTTCCTTCCATCCAGCTGAGACACCTTACCTGAGTGCGAGGTTACGGAGTGAAGAATGACCACACAGCAGAACAGCAGGGATGTTATTAAACAAACATGACTGAAGGACGAGATCCCTTTAGTAAACACAGGATGAAAAATCCTTCCGAGTAACCTAAAAAAATGCAGTGAAGCAGCCCTCTCAGCTCCCGCAGATGTCCCCCAGCTAGTCTAGCTAACGAGGGCCAGCTGGCTTTCATTGTTCATGCGCTGTATTAAATAAAGGCCCAAGAATGATGAGACCCCGGGACTCTCCCCGGTAATTCATCTGCCTCCTGCCAGCCCACAACTTTGATTTAATTTCTCGCAGCTTCAATCTAACTTCTACTGAAACTCTCAAATAAAACTTCTCCAGCTCTTCCTGTGATCACCGTACTCTGTTACCATGTTAGAAACTTTATATGACTTTAAAGACAAGTTAGGACCAGAACAGGAGTCTCGGAATATAGATTGGGTAAAATCACTTTGGTGTTTCTTGAAGGATCAAAGACATAATCCAAAAAAAGCTATTCAAGTACTAAATATATATGCTGCAGTATAATAAACTACAAAAACATTTACAGACAGTGCAAGTGTCCCAGAGCTATAAAATATACAAATCCAATCGGTACCAACATAATAATAAAACTTAAATCAAAATCAGTTGCAAAGTAAAGCCTTGCTACACATATTATTCTTCATATTTATAACGATTACTCTTCATACTTACATTACACAACCTTAACTGTGTTAAGAATCCAATGTTTTAAAACACTGGGTTTCATAGTTAAGTTCTCTGTCATACACATCTAACAACATTGAATCTTGTCAAGTGGTAGAAGATGCGGGATATGGGATGTGTGCCGGCACTCAGAAGGTTGCCGGTTCGATCCCGTGAATGCCAGAAGTGTTTCTCCTCTATTGGGCCCTTGAGCAAGGCCCTTAACCTGCAATTGCTTCGTCCTGGTTGTGACATTAATCTGTATCCAACCCTGCAAGGAGGTCGTCCAACTTACAGGGAAATTTGGGGGTTGGTGACAGGATTGGCACTCCAGCCACCGGAAAAAACCTCACACTGTTCCATTCCATTCGGACTAGTGTGCTGCTGAGGTGTCACCCGCCGCATGGCTGCGCTCCAGTTCTCATCCCTGTGGTTCACTGTGTGCTGGGTGCAGCAACGCACTGTCATCAGCGTGCACACCTTACCTCTCTCCTCTCTATAAATATGCGCCCCATAACTTTTCCAGTTGTTTTTTACAAATGTGTGTTGCTGTTTCTAACATATTTATGGTATTGCCATTTTTCCACATCGTTTGTGGTGTTAATTATGCGAGAAACAGTTCTCTGCTTTTTGTCGTTCTCCCTCCTTAGCTCATAAATGCCGTCGGGGGAATCAGAGATTGACGTCACGGTTCGCACTGCACACTCCGTTTATCAACCATGTCGGCTCATGCAAGGAAACATGGTCGATGCTCCCTCCTTCTCTCAGGCCAGTTCTCCTGCTCGCTGGTTGATGGTTTACACTCACATTTGACACTGCCGGCCCATTCGAACCTGTGAACTGGAACTGATGCTATGATCCCACTTGAAGGTGCTTATAAGTAGCCAGACGTTACTCGAGCTTTTGAATTACAGTAGCTGATGTTAAAGCTTCCTAATCATGGATAACAGACTGCAGTTACCATCTGCTGCCTTTATTACCTTTGAAGGACAGAAACATTTCTTGCAGTTACTTCAAATGGTCCTGCTGAGAAATGGAGACCAATCTGGCAAGAATAGCACTGGAAACCAGCATTTTCCAGAAAGTCGGCATTTTTATCTCATATTTCATAATTTCTACTGGGCCATAATAAACTTATAGGATTGAACTCTGTGCAGGAAATCTTCATCTAAAACAAATTAGAATTGTTTAATAAGTTATCAACAATTTCATTTGTGCATGTTATCTTTCCTATATACCAGGGGTGTCAGACTCCAGTCCTGGGGGGCCAGAGCCCTGCACATGTTTGGGTTTCCCCTCATTTAACACACCTGATTCAACTCCTTGTGTTAATTACCACACAGCTCTTAAGCCAAATCATTTGTGGTGGAACAGGGAAAGAACTAAGCCCACAGGGTTCTGCTCCCCCAGGAATGGAGTTTGACACCCCTGCTATATACTCATATTTCTACTGGTAAAAACATAAAAAGCACAACTGACTTTGGTTGGAAGACACTGGCATTATAAAGTCACATAAGCATGAACTTCAGCCGCATACAGGGAACGTTCCTCTTATTGAGGATCGTGGGGATTTTCCAGCTAACGGCGAGGATACGTACTTCTCCAATGACCCGTATAGGTTAATCGAGGTGAAATGTACTCATGCGCCTGTTGCCAAAATTTACAGTTAAACTCAATGGCTCAAATCTGTCAGTTTGACTGCCGGAGATAAATGGGTCTGCTTACATGCGCCAGAGTCACTTATGATGCCATGAAATTCAGATGAAGTTACTACGACTGTGCCTTTCACGTCTGTTTGGATCAAAATGAAGGTGAAACTTTTAACAAGTGATTCATTTGCTCCTCAACATGGTGTAAGACCCATTACTCACATAACTGAATACAATCTTCTACGTCTAATAGCATGAATGATAGCATGAAAGTATCATCTTCCAATCACGTATTCAGTATAGTGAAAAATGATGTTCCCTTATGATAAAATACTAGTCTGAGTGGCTAAAAGATGGAAAGGCATAGCGACATAGGAAACTGAATTATATTATCTTGTATTTGTGTATTTCTGTATTGATTCTGGTTTTTGTGCTTTTGTTCTTAGTTCCGGCTGTTCTGAGTTGTGGTTCTGTCTTGCTTCACCTTTGTTCCCAGTATCTCCTGTGTAGCCCTAGTCCCTAGTGTTTGGTTAATTGTCAATGACACACACCTGTTCCTTGTTTAACCCGCATTGCTTGTGAATATATGTGCCTGCCCTTGCGTTGTTAGTGCTGAACGTTTGTTCCAATTTGTGGCTCACTAGTGTTTGTTGTGAGGTAACCCCAGGTGATAGACTGATGTTACTATTTTCCCCAGCATTTTGCGGTTTATGGTTTAATTCTTGCTCATTCATGTTTATACTCCCTGCCGCTTGTGTTGACCTTTGGTCCTTTGCTTTATAGTGTAATGTATGTTCTGTTTATTGACTAAGTTCCCTTGCCAGTCCGTCACAGGGCATGATGCAGGGGACACCCCGGATGGGATGCCAGTCTGTCACAGGGCACAAGACAGTGGTATACCCAGGACTGTATGCTGATTATTACAGGGCACCGGGCAGGGCTATACCCAGGACGGGATGCCAGTCCATCGCAGGACGCACACAAAGCCCAAACCAAGGGGGTGTCTGGTAATAATGCTACCCCCTGTGCTGCCGGTTAAAGGAGGAGTTCCTTTGTGATGTACGTGGGAGAAGCAGAGCCCCTAGTATTCATAAAAAGTAGTTTGTCATTTTAGCACTGGACTGTAAAATAGGTTTGTGTATGGTCTGTCTTCAAGTTAAATGTTTGTAAAGCATCGACCAACTTTTTAACACCAGCCTGGAGACACTCATCATTTTGCTATTATGCCATGGACTTTTAGATGGAGAATCAAGATGACAATGTGATATTATAGCTCTGCCTTGGCCTGTGGACACCCCACCCGCTTTGGTCAGAGAGGATCATAATTCTGCTCATCCTGAGGGGCCACAGGCTAAGTTCTGTGCTGTGTGCAATTTGATACATTTACCTGTAATCCAGCAACAACAATTGTCTCACTGATTCTGATAGCTGATCATCTGCCAATGGAATTTCTCCAGAAATAAAGAGGTAAAGAAGTTCTGAGAGCTATAAGGTTTAAAATGAACATTAGCTGAGATCAGTCCTGGGCAATTATCTTCTGTGAAGAATGAAATCTGAGCTTCACTATGTCAGCAGGGGTCATTTTTTAATGACTATGTCCTATGGAAGCTACAGAATTGGACTTTGAATCGGATTTGGATTTGAATTGGATTTTACTGGGCCCCCCCCCCCCCGGGGGGGGGGGGGGGGGGGGGGGGGGGGGGAGCGGGGGGGTTTTGGTTTTAGGGGATTTTGTTTTTTGTTTTTTTGTGATGAGTGG
>JAODLD010000044.1:8108180-8121519 GCA_026781065.1 Mormyrops boulengeri | reverse complement strand
GCATATTCTGTGCATCAGCATATTTGCACCCCTTCTGTTATTAGTCTAAGATAAGTAAAAAATTGTCTACGCCAGCAGTGTCTATATTTTAACTGTCTAGGCAAGGTCACCCTGTCCTGCTCCATGATCAGTTCCTGTTTTCTGGCAAAGGCACTTCTTCTTAATTTGACCCCTCAGGGTTCAAATCCTGCCCCTACACATTCTCCCTGTGTAATGTGCATTTCCACCCCCCATGGCATGCATTTAGGCTCACTGGCGTCTCTAAATATGTATGCTGGTGCATATGTAGTTTTCCTAAATTGCCAATATGTACCTCTGGGTGATTCGAACCTCATTCATTGTGTACTCCTGCCTTTCCATTTCAAATAGAAATTAACAGATTCTATTTCTACAATGATAAAATTACCCAAAAGCAAATATATGTTGAACATTAGTTACAATCTGCCAACACCTTTCCCTGGTCACAGTCGCACATAAAGGCTACAATTCACTGGTCACGGTCCCCAAGCAACACTGGTCACGAGGCTGGCATGACATCCAGGGCGAGATGCCAGTCCAACCACTGCAGTATGTGGAAAAATCATCAGTTTTCAATAAATCACATTTGCAGTTACCGTCACGTTTGTGCGGTTTCAAATAACAGGTTTGAGTTAACTTGTGCAATGTTAAACATTTTGGAGGCTGGAATCGGATTTGCATACCCTGTCCAGAAAATCTATCGATTGAATCACTGTCCCGATACTAAATCGTTATATATTTATTTAAAATTGCATAAATTGGCTGTTTAGCTGAGCACGTCGCGGGATATAATCAAACATTCGTAGCAGAGAATCAGTAGTTTCCGCTCGCGCTGCGGGTTGGCAGGAAGTGACGCAATGACAGCGGAAATAGCGACACCGGTTTGATGTAGCGCGCCAAGGAGCCGGACGTGTGCGGCGCACGTCTTGTGTTTTACTTTTTCGGCTACAGTTAGCCGTGTAGCAGGTTTAGGCAGAAGTTTAAATAAAAATGATAATGTATGATTTGGAAGAAATTGAGAGGCATGTTTTGCTCTAAAGTACTAATCATATAGATAGGTAGGTGTTTTAAATTCGCTTTATGTTTCTAAATCAGCTGAATTTAGGTTTACCTCAAGACGGAGAACTGGACGAGTTGGTTCATGTTTGAATAAATATCGTTTATATCTATTGTTGTAGCTGATTTAATTACCCTAGATGTTATATTTATAGTTAAGGAATAGTGTAAACTTTCTTTTGTCGTTATTGTTACGTAAATAGCCAGCTGGTATTGTGAACATTTACAGAAGTGCCGTTAGTTAACTCGAGAGATTTTTGAATTGAATGAATATTTTAATAAGAAAACATCGGTCGTTTCGTTGCCACTGACTGCACCGTCCGAGTGCCTTTCGGTAAGTATTACTGATGTATTTGACGGCAGCTAGAGCCGGTGCCTTTAGGCAATCGCGCCCCTTTGGTGAAAATGTATGTCCCCCCAAGGAATGTACTTGGAAGGTGGTAAAATACTCTGTTGATTTAGCTTGTTTTACGCCTCAGTTTAAATCACCGCTGTGTTCAGACGAAGGATAGAGCTGAAGTGCTTAAATCTCCCGGAGCAGCAGCATGGCCGTGCCTTTTGTCCAGGACTGGGACCTCGTACAGACGCTGGGTGAAGGAGCGTATGGAGAGTAAGTCGGAAACATGCAGGGACCCTACTCTTTAGATTTTGACAAGGGAACATATGCACGATGAATAAGTTTGGGTCTGATGAGGAAATACTGAAGCGAATAAGACTGATGCATAGCAGTCCGACTACAGCAACGCGGTGTAACATCTGCGCCATCATGTTTAAAGATATTTACATTAGCGCCAGCGAGCTAAGAACGGCATTCTCCGTCTCTGAACATCCGAAAACTGTTAAATAGATGGTGTTGATTTTAAAGCTTCTTATCCGTGCATCTGTGGGCATCCGCTCACTCTCTCCATCTGCCCACGGCTTTTACACTGACAGAGTCCGGCTGCTGGTTAACAGAAAGACGGAGGAGGCGGTGGCAGTGAAGGTGGTGGACACGTCTCGTGCTGAAGATTGCTCCGAGAATGTAAAGAAGGAGGTGTGCATCAACAAGCTGTTGTCACACCCCAACATCGTGCGCTTCTTTGGTCACCGGCGCGAGGGACACACACAGTACCTCTTCCTGGAGTACTGCAGCGGAGGCGAGCTCTTTGATCGCATTGGTGAGCTGAGACTACTGTCTGGACAGCCGCTTTAGAGTATATACAGGAAATCCCAGCTTTACTTTAAGTACATTAAATAGCTTGTAATTGATCTGAGGAGTACCACAGCAATGAATATTTAAGCCTTTCTTTTTTTCTGGAACAGAGCCAGATGTTGGGATGCCAGAAAAAGATGCTCAGAGATTTTTTCAACAGCTGATTGCAGGGGTGGTGAGTATTGGTCAGGTGGAGGTACAATACCACGGTAATGCTGGCAATGGCCAGTAGGGTAACAGCTGGAAATCTAATTGGTTCAAATCTTTTTGTGCTGTAAGATGTTTTGTGGAATGTGTCTCCTGATGTCTTCACTCTGGTGTCCATTTCAGGAATACCTTCACAGTGTTGGAATTACACACAGGGACATCAAACCAGAAAACATACTCCTGGATGACAAAGGTTCCGTTACATTAATGTTAATATTCTAGTATCCATCGCTCTTCTAATCAAAAAGCAGGATGTAGTTGAAAATCCTTTTCGTTTTCTTCATCAGACAACCTGAAGATCTCCGATTTCGGTCTGGCCACTATGTTCCGTCACCGTGGGCGGGAGCGTAAGCTTAATCGTCTGTGCGGTACTCTGCCTTACGTGGCCCCGGAGCTCATGTCACGCGTGGAGTTTAGCGCCCAGCCGGCTGACGTATGGTCCTGTGGCATCGTCCTCACTGCCATGCTCGCTGGAGGTGAGGTTTTCCTCCAGATATTGACCTGCCCTTAAGTGGTGAACCTGATCCTTGGTGATGCACTGTTGCTATGTTGTTGCAGAGTTGCCATGGGACCAGCCTATTGAAACCTGCCAAGAGTATTCTGATTGGCTGCAGAAGAAAACTTACATTACGCCCTGGAAGAAGATCGACGCCCTGCCTCTCAGTTAAACCCTGCCCCTCAAATAGTGTGCTTGTTTAATTGTACAGTAACTTTCCCCAACATGTGAAGCCTTCTCACCGATACGCACACTGCTTTTCTTCTCTGATGTGATCCAGGTTTGCTGTCCAGAATTCTTCTGCATGACCCTGAGAAAAGAATTACTATTCCTGATATCAAAAAAGACCGTTGGTTTAGCAAAAGCTTCAAATCCGGTACGTAGCCTTTCTTGATGCATGATTATTTATGATTTTCGTAAGAGCTTAAGTAGAAGTGTTCATCTGATTAGAATATCAATGTTCTCTATTAATTATATGTACTACTTTGTTGCTTGTCTTTGAACTAGGAGCTCAATATAGAACGATATAGTCAATATGTGTCTTTCTCTGTTTCTTAAGTTGTAAAGAGGCAGTGTGACTCACAGAGACCTGCAGCAAAGCTCCTGAGGTCAGACTCGGCGAAGACTCCCTTCAGCAGGGAGGGCAGGTACGCCAGTAGGCATGCTTCCTTTATTCCTTTGCTCCTGAGGTCAGACTCGGAGCAGACTCCCTTCAGCGGGGCAGGTACGCCAGTGCAAATGTCCAAAACGGTCTGCTTTGCTCCTCTTAGTGAGGACAGGGTGCAGATATCCAGCTCGCAGCCGGAGCCCACTCTGGGCCTGCCTTTCTGGGAGTCCAATGTGAGCCACGTCCTGATGGATGCACCGCAGGTCAGCTTCTCCCAGCCTACCTGTCCTGATCACATGCTGCTGGGGAGCCAGTTACTGGGAACCCCTGGATCCAGTCAGGTAATTAACGGCCTCACACCAAACAAATATGTACCTTCAGCAAACTGAACAGCCTTCTGCCATATTGTGTATGTTTTGAGGCAAAACAGGCCCCCGTATCATTTAGGGCTGAGTTGTCAAATTGTGGGTGGAAGTTAACATCCCTGTAGTACTGAAAAGCCAGCATTCGGACAAATTTTTTTGCCCGTCATCTAAAGCCCAGTAATCACGTCACATTCGTAAGCACTGAATATCTGTCTGTTGACACAACTCACGGCAGCACCACAAACTTATTTGCACACTCTATTGGTAGGTAGTAACACATTCTGTTTGGCTATAGTTTATTTCAGGTAAATTTCACCTCCTTCTTTGTTTTAAAAAATCACGATGTGAGACCGTGCAGCCTTCAGTGGAGCAGCTCCCACCGTCTTTATTTGATTTTCTCGGGGTTGAATCTTCACACGTCCACGGGGAAATGCTATAGACTGTAAAAGGCATATATTCAAAATCGATTTGAGGAATTTATGAATCAGTATCGATTTATGCAAATGAAGATTGATTTGAATCAAAATGGATTTTTTAAAATCCCGGCCCTGTTGTTGTTTGGTCGATTGCCTCTTCACAGAACCCCTGGCAGCGCCTGGTTCGGAGGATGACGCGGTTCTTTACCACCCTCGCGGCAGAGCAGTCCTTTGCCGCCCTTACGGATGCCTGCGTAAGCCTGGGGTATAAGTGGAAGCAGAACTGCATCAATCAGGTATGAATGCAGTCGGTGAAAAAGGACTGGAAGGATACTGAAATTGTACCCGAGTTAGCTATGTGTCTATGAAAAATACAGGCACTGCCCTGGTTACGAGCGAGATATGGTCCCTAAGTCTGTCTTTAAGTCAAATTTTTAGGTAATTTGGAAAAATAATAGTATAGTACATAATAATAATAATGATGATAATAATACAGTAATAATAAAAGTAACCACATACTGTAGCTTATCTTGAGATGACGCATTGCTAATTATAGTGTTTTCATGAGTGTCACAAAGTAGTGCTTTGTGTTCATTATTACGAACCATTGTATTTGATCTGAATTTTTAATATAATAGGCTTTATGGCAGTCTGTTCGTAAGTATGATTTGCCTGTAAGTCGGACGTTAACTCGGGGACTGCCGATACAGTTTTAAAGTAATGTGTAGGTACTGGATGGTAGTGTAGTATACACCAGTGCTTTGTGGCCACTTGTTTCCTAGATCACGGTCTCCACAATGGATCGTCGCAACAACAAGCTGATCTTCAAAGTGCACTTCCTAGAAATGGAGGAAAGGATCCTGGTGGACTTCAGGCTGTCAAAGGTGAGAGATCTGTTTTTTTTTTTTAAATGGAATGGGGTGAGCACAAAACTTGTGGATTCCTTCAATTGTTTCATGGAATTTTTTTTTGAACTGGAGCCCGAGATGATGAAAATTTTTTGTGGTGGTGTCATTGTCAGGGTGATGGCTTGGAGTTCAAGAGGCACTTCCTGAAAATGAAACGGCACCTCAGTGACATCATCAGTAATGTCAAGCTCCCTCTCCCCGTGACGTGATGCCTGACAGGAAGACGGAGGCTCTGCTGTAAACATCTTTCATGTCCTCATTGTCACAGGAGGTATAGTTCCAGGCTGTTTCACCACAGCATGCACAGTCATGTTTGCTGTCAGATTTTTCCCATCAGCAGGAGCATTTAAGGACCTGAAATGCCCAGACTGCTGACATTTCAGGCATTTTGCAGGCGCACACACACCTTTCCCAGCAACCTCATTTGCATAGTGGAGGCATTTAACTGTGCTGTCACTTCTCTCCGCCATTCGATTTCAAGTTGGTATTGTTTCTTCTGATTCTTTTTAAAGCAGTTGTCCATCAGGACTGGAAAGTATACAAATCGCAGTTGTTTTGTTGTTGCTGAAGGCTTTCTGTGTTTTGCCGATGCTAGTCAAATAGGCTACGGCAGATAGTCACTGCCACGATGCATTGTTTAATTCTACCAACCACATTTAATCTGATTGGAAACAACCAATCACGCTTTACTTCTCCAAATAAGGGCATTGGGTATTTTCATGCCTGCCAGTGGATGACACTGTAGACCACAAATTAGCTACTCTAGACGGCTTCTGATGAATACCTCATCAAAGCTGGATTTCCACTACAGCAGCTCTCGCTTCGAGTTCGAGTGAGAGTTCGTTCGCATTTGAGAATGAGCCGGTCGGTTCTCGATCCATGAAAGGCACAGATGCACATCGTGGGGACCTCAGCATCGTCAGCGTCTTCATATTCAGTATGGAGTTCCAAATATTGAAGCTCTAGGAGGAAAATGGTTTAATATCTTGGGGAAGATGCTTCCGCAGAAGCACAGACGCCCTGCCGTGGATGCAGTGAACAGGAAGAGGTGAAGAACTCCAGATGACCTTCTGAGGAATGACTGCTAGGAGATGTGATTTAATGTGAACACGGGCCTCCTGAGGTCGTCTTTGCTGTTTCGTCTGGGCCTTACAGCACATCCTCTTCGTTGTTTTAAAAGTCATAAATAAAGTTATTGTTTTTGAATGAGGTGGTTTTCTGGCTTTTCTTTTCAAAGTGGTTGGGTTGAGACTGGTAAGGATTATAGGACATTTTTGCTGCTTCACAAGCTGTGATCAGGGCCGGCTCTGCCTTTTTGGGGCCCCTAGGCGACGCTGTGCTTGGGAGGCACCCGTTTGAGTATTTGGTTGTTAGTGAAAATAGTGCAACCTTTTGCATTAAAATTTCAAAGTTTGATATGTTTTTTTTTTTTTGTCCATGTACTGTTGCGGAGGAGTGCATAGTCCTTTGGTCATGTTATGCAACGAACAACAGTATGCAATAAACAAGCATCAGACTATTATATGTGAAATAACTTGGATGGACTGGTGGTGCAGTGGATAGCACTGTTGGGACCAGGGTTCGAGTCTCTGCCATGGTTCCATGTGTGGAGTTTGCATGTTCTCCCCGTGTCATTGTGCGGTTTCCTATGGATACTCCGGTTTCGCCCCCCACAGTCCAGAAACATGCTGAGGTTAATTGGAGTTAGCAAGTTGCCCATAGGTGTGCATGAGTGAGTGAATGGTGTGTGAGTGTGCCCTGCCATGGGATGGCGCCCCATCCTGGGTTGTTCCCTGCCTTGTGCCCATAGGCTCTAGATGCCCCATCACCCTGAACAGGACAAGGGGTTACAGAAAATGGATGGGTACTTCAAAACCTCCTATCGTGTTCCAGGGGTCTGTTGAGGGTTCCTCTGTGGGAGCTTCCTTTCTTCCTATGATTCCACCATGCATACCTGTGTACCATTGCTGAAGACACCTGCTAAATGTGTTGCTCATCTCCTATGTCCTTAGCTGCAGTCAGTCATGACTAAATCTTTGTCATTATACTCATTATACTTTGGATCCAAATGTCTTTAATGTTATTAAAATGACATTTTATTATTGTCTCCTTTCCTTGTAGGTACAAATTGTCCTTTTAATGTAAACTACCTTCGTCACATGTACAGGGCAAGTACAAACACATTCAACACAAATAGCCAAAAATAGGACTGATTTGGGATTACTTACAATTTTACCAATACTTATCATTAGAGGGCGCCTTTGGATTATCAATGAGAAGAAAATATGAAACCTGTGAGTGCTCTGGATATACTTTCTTGATAGATTTTCTTTCCAGTCCTTGTTATTTCAATTTCTTCAAAGAAATGTAAAAAAAAATGTACACCGTGCTTTAAAAATTATTAGCAATACACTTAAGTTTTCTAACTCAGGATCATTAGCCAAACGAAAGCCAACTTGTTTCTCTTAGCAAGGATACCTTCCACGGTCCCTTCGTTTTCTTTTCCTCCCTTTCCTCTCCCTTTCGTTCCCTTCATTAGTGCCCGTGTTGATTTTGCCCGGATCCTCTGGGACTCCCCACTTTACGTGTTTGGGTTTCCAGACTGGTCAACTACGAAGTAAGGGAGAGGAGGGAAGACGGGGTGCTAGGGTCACAGCTGGAAGCAAGGCTGTTATTAACATTTTTTTTAATCCCATAGGACTGGCTGAAAACCAAACGCTAAAACTAAATTGGTGGCAATCCAAAAAGTAGACCACTGGATTACCTAATTTTAGGTCACCCATTAGTTTCATTCTTTTTTTTTTTCCTGACACAGTTATACTAAAATAATTTTTTGAATCTTTCTTTCTATTCTTTGACCTCCAAACTTCCCTTCAGCATGTACTTTTTCTTATATATTACAGGACTACCTTGAAGAACTAATCGGGGTAGTAGAAAAGTCTTAACACAAGAAGCAGAAATACAGCGCCTGTGTTTGTAAATTCCCCCCCGCCTCCCACCCAGTCATCAGTAGCCTCTCTAATTTGTTGAGCAAGTTAGTGGCCTGTGTACCTGTTATTACTAGTTAACCATTGAGGAATCTATGACGGGAAGGTCACCAGTCCCTCCCGGTCAACCTCAGCCACACCGTCTCCAGTTAAAATTCGACCAAGACAAATGTGCATTTGTGACGTCATCTCATAGCAACGCTTTGTCATTGAACATGCTTTTGTGCTTCCCGGGGCCTGTAATATTCTTTCAAAAACTGGAAACTAATTAAAAAATGTATGTAAACCTGCAGTGGGTGAGGATGCTGGGAACTATCAGTAAATATGCTGCTTATTATGGTCAAACTTGCTCATTTGTCCAAAAGATTATGCTATGCTAAAAGTAACGTTTTTGTCGTATGCTAATGTGTATTATAGAGTATGTACATATGTATAACTTTGAACTTCAGTATCAATAGGCCTAACCATGGATCGTCATGCTTTTTAATGCAGGATACCAAGCGTCAAGCAGACAGGTTAAAAATAATGATCGTAGCTGCTCAGCTTCTAGTGGCAAGACTGCTATCTACATCTGCCGAACCCAAGGGGGGAGCTGGAAAACGAAATCAAACACAGCAGACCACAGGGGGCACTTTTAGTAACTCTTTTAATTTAGAAAGAATGCTATAAAAGTGAAGCGCGGGAACTTGTGTTTTTTTCCATCCATTATAGTTACGGTCTTTTATTCTGCAAACTTTTGGTGACTTTATCACGTTTCTGCACGCACTGTCCCGTCACTGGCAGATCGCCCAGGATACTTCATGAATGTTCTCCACTGGGTTAAATTCATTTTGGGACTCTGCAAAATTTAAATAGTGAAAAGAAAGCTAACTTGGCAGAGACACAAGCACATCATGTATCTTCACATAAATTGTGATGCTGGAGGAAAAGAGCAACAGAAGACTGTTGAATTTTGAGGCTGCAAAAAGCAAAGGGTGTGTAAAGTTAGTGGCGAGGCTAAGCTGGCAATAGCTAGTAATAATAATGCCCCTAAAACATCTACTGATGAGGTGGCTGCTCAGTCTAGGTCCCAGTCTTAGGGACTGTGCAGGATCCAGTTTCCGTTAAGCAGGGCTTTTTGGAGAGCAGAAGAGAGATACAAAGCAGTGATGTATGCCGAGGTGGAAGGTCACTGTGTTGATTTTCAGACTCAAGGCGTGTTATTAGCTATGTGTATTGAATTTGCATACTCATTTGACATACTGAGTACAAAATTAACTAACAGTATGGAAGCAAATAGACAAATGAGGATAGGAGTGCTGCTAACGATTTTTGGCCCCATGAAAACATATTATATTGGGCCCCCGACCCAGATCAATTGGATTATGTTCCAAATTTTTTAGAGCTGCAGTCACTCAGGGCCCTTGGAATCATTCTAACTTTGCCCCACTGGATGAGGGACTGTGCAGTACAAAACAAGTACCGGGAAAAAGCCACACTGCGGAAATAAGATCCACACTCACAGGACACAAACCAACAACCCTATAGGTGTGAGGCACCAGTGCTACCCACTGTGCCACCCTTAAAGGCATTTATTTATTTGGACGTAACAGCACAGAAACAGTACTAAGACCAAACATGAAAGGGCCCAAACTTTCTATCTACACCTACATTCAAACTTACATTAATGCACATGCCTGTCTAGGTCCTTACTCTCACCTGTGCCTGTATCTCACATACTCTGGATTCTAAAGAGACTTAAACTCCATAAACAATGTTAGGGTTGGTGTCCATCTAGCCCTGTCCCGTCTGCCTTTTCACTGGCCATCCCATTTGGTGTTCCCCTAGCCTGTTTTCCCTGCTCCCTGAGCTGCTGCGTGACTCCGTGGGCTGACTGTGTGGCTTAGAGACCCTCACAAGCCTCACCTGTTTGATTGGTTTTATTTTATACCCTGGCGTCTAGTATCGTTAATATATTTCTTTGCTTTTTTGTCCTTGTTAATGGTTACCCTGTCCGTGTGTTGTGCTAATGTTCTGGTTTTGTTCCTCGTCTTTCCTAGTGTAGATAGCCCTCAGTATTTGTTAAGATCTCCTAGTCTCTAGTGTCTGTTAATTGTAATATCCCCTACCTGTCCTTGTTATCCTGAGTCCTTAGTGATTGTTTTTTTTGGTTATGGTTCTCACCTGTCCTCCGTCTTGTCTTGTTAGTAGTGTATTTAAGTGCCTGGTTTTGTCTGTTCCTCTGTGGTTCAGTGTGGCTGTTGCCCTGTGCATCCGTGTGGTTGTTAGCTGTAGTCCTGATAGTTCTGCTCCTGTGTTAGTTATTGTTGTTGTCCTATGTTCCTCCCTGTCTTCGGTATTGTTGTTCCTGTTGTTGCTCCCCGCTTTAGTTTCTGTTTTACCAGTTTTGTTCTGACCCCTCATGGTCCCTTTGTTTTCCGGCTCTCCCTTTGTGTTCTGTCTCATCAATAAAACCCTGTTTTGTTGTAGCTGCTTCGTGGACCGTCTCTCCCTTCACCATGCCATGCCGTACCGTGACACTATGAGCATCACTAATATGTGATATATCAATGTAATCTACTAAAAAAAAGAATGGAGCTGACAGTGGAGCTTCTCATTAAGAGCACTTTGTACTTTGTCTGAATTTATAAGCTGAAAATGCTTAGTTTTACCTGGGGTCATGGACACCTTTCAAAGCGATGAAACTGAATGTGTTTGCGAAAGGATCCCTGAATGAGGAACTGTTAACTTTGAGTCACTTGCTCGCAACACAGAAGGAATCATACTTATACTTAGTCTTGAAGTGAATCTAGGCCCATTGTAGTTAAAATGTAAGTTTTGTGTGCAGTTTGCCATTGTTTAGCACTTTCTGATTTGTGTTACTGAGTGCGTGGTCTCTTTGCCCATATTTCCATCTCTGCCTTCATCTCTCTAATCTATTTCTCTCTGTCACACTTTCAAGAGCTTCTCCTCTTACTCCACATTTCTCTCTACCACTCCTGTTCTAACCCGCCTACCCCCCCCACCTGCCTCAGCTTACTTAGGGCTCCCCCCAGACAAAATCCCCACCCTGGCCCACTTTCACAGACCAGCTCTCCAACCCACTGAGAGGGGGGCTAAGGACAGGGAGCGGGAGGCGGAGGATTTCCTGGCCGGCCGCTGATTCCCATTCACCGAGTGTCACCACCTCACAAAGGGGCTGCATGACATTGGCGCTAAATCGGGAGTTAATGGACTCCTTTCTCAGCCCTGGGAACATGACAGGGGGCGTGTGTTTTACAGTTCGCTTGCGTGGAGGGACTGGAGGCCGAAGCCGGAGAGGGTCCTTACCTGGCTGCTCAAAAGCAGCCGGTGGGGTGTCAGTGTGTGAGAATGCAGTACGGGATTGGGCACAGATCTCCGTAATGGCCCGTGGGGTAGTACATACTAACGTTGCGATGCAGATATTTGCTGAACCGTTTAGAGTTTGCTGGGGAATTCACTCAATATACAGGGTTGCTAGCTTCGCTCAACTGGATGGATTTTCAATCAGATTTTCAGTCTGAGACATGTCTGCACACACATGCACACACATTTACATGCATGTAACAGCTAATATATAATGGAATAAGAAGATTTCTTGTGTGAGCGTCTGAAAGCGTGAGTGTCACGCAGATGCATGAGAGTTGGTAACCCTGAATATAGTCCTAGTCTGGGTGTTCTGCTTAAATTTTGCAAACTGATTCTGTCATACTGAACTAATCTGAATAATTACGTTAAAACCATGCATTGCAAAAAAAGAGCTAACTTTGCTTGAAGTGAAAGTCTTTCTGGCATTACTCTGGTTTACTTTTTTTCCCGCCACGTTTAAAACATTCAAAGACTTGAACATGCGACAATTACACGAGCTAGCTTAAAGGTCAGAATTACTAAATTTGCTCTCAGCTTTCCGTTAAAAGGTGTATATTAGAATCTTTAACTTTTATACATTCTACTAGTCATTAAACCTACACTAGCAGCTGCAATCTATCTTTTATTTCACCCCAAGCCCAGATCCCTGCCCCCTCCTCCCCCAGTGTCTCGCTGAAGTCATGTTTGAAGTTGTGGTCGAGATGAGTGAAGACGGCGTTGGTGTCACTACCGTTTATTCATCGGGACTCTCCCTGTGCCCTCGAGAGTGAGAGAGAGGGCGAGAGACTGAGGGAAAACTCCAGGTAGCAACCTCATTAGCAGATAAAAGCGACCTTCCCCCATGACTTCTGACCCGCCGGGTTTCCATGGAGCCGGCCAGTCCAGGCAGGCGGGAAGAATCCTGGGATACATCTCAGTGGGATGAAATGAATCTGGGCTGCTGTGGGAATGAACGACTCCGGAATGCCTCTGCTTTCCATAAACCTTCATACTGGAGCATATTTTTATTTGTGCACCTTGTCAGTGGTTAAAGACTATAGAAGGTTGTCTTAGTACTGCAGCGCTTATACATTTATTTTTGCTTTACAGCATCATAAAATGAAGACAACGTTTGAGCGACTTTGGTATTTCATAGCATCAGTAAAATAAAATTAACTATTGATGTGTTAATGTTCCTCATCTTTACAAAATTATAGCTATATAATTCGGTAAACTGAGCACACATGTTTTAAAACATGCTTTTGGGCTTCTTTTATTTACCCGTGTAGGCCGCAAAATCAGATCTGCTTCTTAATTGTTGCTATGGTGAAAAAACAGAGGTAAATCCACACTGGACTCTGGCTTGATACCAAAAATCTTGCAGTTTGAAGTGTGTTACAGATTTAGTAATGCAATTTCAGATCACAGGCTTATGCTCATGTGTTTGCATGCTACAATCATGAAAGTGCCGGACTGTTTGTGTGTGTGCATGTAGGAGTGTGTATTGGGGGGTCACGCTAAATGAGTTTTATAAGCTGTGGCTAACCTTACTCCCCGCAGCTGACTGAATATTAAATAAACAGAGCCAAGTGCTTAGGTTCAGCCGGGGAAATGTTCAGCCAAAGAAAGAAGTCCACTTTACCTACGCAAACTGTCCCCCGGGGGCCAGCCGACTGGCCTGTCTTATTTTTGGCAGCTGCAGTGGAAAAGCAGTCTACTGCTGGGGGGGGTAGGCTTGG
>JAODLD010000044.1:8066001-8084133 GCA_026781065.1 Mormyrops boulengeri | reverse complement strand
CAATTAACCCCCCCCCCCCATTCCCTACTTTCCTAGCTCGTGGTAAATGGTCATTGGTAACAACGTTTAACGCACACTGCGTATTTTTGGGGACCCCCCCCCCCCCCCCGCTGCCCAAGTAGAGATCATCGTGGATGGGTGTGTTCGCATGTGATGCCCATGAAATGCCCATGAAATGCCCATGCGTTCTCACTCATTTTCCTACAGACCGAGAAAGCTGCACATCTCAGCCATCTCACATCTCTGACTTCCTTCCCTTGGAGGTTTGAGCTGAAGGTGTGATTTTCTAACAATATAAATAAACCCTTACTCCATGTAATCAAAATGCCTAATTTAGAGAAGGGATTTTAACACACAGTTTTTTACCTGACAGCCTCTGTGTGGTAGCTGGGTTGTAATTAACTTGTATCATGTTACGGCATTTATTTCAGTCAGTAACCCTAGCCTCCTAACATGTAGGTGCATCATCTGGTGAGGTAGGTAGGAACGCAGACATGAAGGCTCTTTTAAGACTGGCTTCAGTATAAACATGAGGTATTGAATTAAATTATGTCAGGTGACATATACTGAACTGGATGTATGCAGAATTATTTGTGTATTAATATACATTCAGTGTTTAGCAAGATGGTGGATTTTGGCTGTACCAGCAGGAGAACATGGGCTGATAGAACATCGCAGAACAGTATATTAATCCTGCCTTTGCACAACAGCAGTGAGGTTTATGACCTACTTCTGGTTCTCCTTAAAAGTGCCTTTCAGCTCACTGCATCATTAGTCTGTCTACTTTGCATCTCATACATGCAATGGCACGGCGTCAGATACTTGTCCTCACCGCCCTGTCTCCGTTTTCTGTGGAATGGAATCCGCGGCTCATGCCCCCTCTTCCACCACTTCCTCTCCCCCACAATTCTATCTCCTGATGACAGTTAAAATTTCTCTCCCTTCGCAGGAGGAGCGCGGGGTTTAGTGCCCGCTGTCCTTGTGGAGTTCCCGGTTATGTTCCAAAGAATGTCAGTAAAGAATACGAACAAGGATTCCTTCTTAAGCAATCTCCAGATACAAAATACATGTTAATCTGACCATCCACCACTCGTATCTTTTTCTCCTGGCCTCTGTTCTTCGCATTTCTTTCCCTTTCCTCACTATTGCCCCCTTTTCTGACCTCGTCCCACAGACATTGCAATCTGGAAAAAATGCCCCGAAGCTCTGCTGTCATTATCGTGCCATTCCCCACGTCCTGTCAGCTTTACTCCAAACCTACTTCACCTTTGACCCCGTCGCACCTTGTGATGCATGCTGGGTAAGTTGCTTTCCTCATTGTCACCTGGATAGAGATATATTAGCGACAGCAGAAATTTCAGAAACAAAAGGCTTAATGATACGGAAAATATCGGTCAGCTTACGTCAGTGGATCTGTGTGTATAAGTATTTGTGTGTTTAAGACTTATTGTTTTAGTTTAGAGTGCATTGTCATATTATCCAACAGTTACCATGGAGACATTGTTATGGGAACAACATTGTAATAGGCACATATAGTCATTTGTGAAAAAGAAAAAAGGTGGAGTGAATTTAAATAGAAAACTTATGACAAAGAAACCTCTTAGTACAATGTAATGTTACAGAAATTCCATATATTATGTCCATTTCAGATGCAACATTTTATTAGCTTTCTCACATTTATGTAAAAAAACACGTTTTGTCCACAAGTCCAAAACAAATGTTTAGAACAAATATAAGAATCAATGATTGTTGCATTTTATGCACATCTGTAATGAGGTTGCTAAAAAGACAAATGAGATTGTGGGGTCAACGTCTTGCTGGGCTCGTAAGACCTAGAATATTATTCACAGCTCCTTCAAAAAGAATATATCTGCATTGCCACAGTTCATTTTTCAACTTCAGTTTCAACCTGGTTCACCTTTAATGAGAAATGACAGTAATGGCTCCAAACCTTGAAAGGCTGCCATACAGGAATGAGTTAGACATTGTAGTTCCTTGAAGCACTGAAAGGAAACCCGAGTGTGTCAGGTAGCATAATCCATATGTATATAATTTGGGAGAGCGCAGATACGGTTAAACCTGGGAACTAATAGCCTAGAGCTGCAGGCACATAATATTACATGCGTTCAAATCAGCAATATATTAGCATTTTTGCCAAAAACGATGAAGCTTAATGGCCTCCTTTTGTTTGTAATATTTGCTATATTCTTATTCAAGCTTTAACATTTAGTTAAGCACAACTTAATAATGCCGGTAGAATATTTGAAATTGCTGCTTGTTATGTGGATTAAAGTATTGTAAGTAATAGTGGTAATGGTAATGGTAATGGTAATGCAAAAAATAATCTGCTAAACAAATGTTTAATGAAGTTTCCTCCTGTGGGAAAGGTTGCTTTTGGGAAAGCTTATTTTTTGATGTTAAGTGTTTTTCCTGTGCCTGTGCGACTGACCCAAAAGTCGTCCCCCGGCAAACATGAAGCAGAGCGTCTGCCAGACCTCTCACTTCATATTTCATCCCCCCTCTACAGACTTTGGAATGCCATCGTTTTCCCCCAGGGGGACGGCCCTCCCCTCTTTTTTGGCAGTCCACTCTTCCTGGCACCTGATAGCTTTGGTGTCACACACTGTGACAGCAGTGGAGTGGCCGGGGATTGGCGGCACAGGGTGAGAGAGACATACGTGTGGAAAGCGTGAGTGAGGGGAAAACGAGAGGAAGAAGAAGGGGCAGGGAGAAAGAGGACAGAAGATATAGCGCGGAATGGAGATGGGCTAGGGAGCACTGAAGGGGAGAGGCTATAAATGGTATAAACGGAGAGATGAGAGGGGGATGAGTAAAAGTGGGAAGGGAGGAGAGACGAAGACAGGGGAACAAAGACAGATGTGGAGGTGGGGGTGGTGTTTCAGAAGCCACGCGCTGAATTCAGATCAGTGTTTCTTTGGAAACAGACGGACTACGAGCGCTTGGTATCAGATGCAGAAATGGCAGTGAGAGGTCATCTTGTCATTGTTCCATTAGCCAGTCTGCACTCCTGGAAAATCATCACCTTTTGACACCAAGATGTCCTTCGCAGCCAGCTGCTGTCTGTCACTTCACTTACTTCAGCATCTTAGATTTATCTCCTTTCAATAAACTGATTCTAAATGGTATTAGAACATAGCAAATGTTGTCATATCTAGAATGATTACGCACGCTCACAACAAGTATAATCAACATTGGCATAAAGCAGGGAATTGAGGTGCATTGTCATGTATTTGTGTGTGTGTGTGTGTGTGTGTGTGTGTGTGTGTGGGTTTGCATAGATCACATTTGGGGACCGAAATGTCCCCAAAGTGTGATAAAACCTGAAACTTCCTTACTTTTTTTCCTTACATTTTTCAGGTCCCCATTTGGATAACCTCCATTTTATAAAAAATCTGTTAATACCATCAAAAACGTAAAAATGCCAAAAACCACACAAGTTTGTTCTGTAATTGCTTTGCATTTTTGTAAATTTTAAATATATACTAGAAACACCAAACAACGCCTTTCCTGCTTAAGACCATTCACATAATAATTCAAGTATCACTTTCCTCAAAATATATTAAGACCAAAGATATGTTTCAACACCAAATGACTGTGTGGAGTATATTGTGGAGTCTCTCGTCTTTCACCTGTATTGGAATCGCTTAACCACTATTTCAATTTGCATTATACTTTGCAATGCAAATCGTTAATGCTTAGCGAACATTGCTGATAAAAAAAAACGAAAAATATGTTCATTAATATGCAACCACTGGCATTCTGTGCTAAAGCTTGAGAGTTTGTTTCTGATAATCTGCCTCTAATCAGTGCAGCTTTCCCTTGGCACGTTCTCAAAAAACAGTGAGACGGGGATCAAAGTCCACTGGCACCTAGACTGAAAGGAGAAGCCAAGTGTGTCGTTATCGAGAGTCTTTCTGCCACTTTCCTTTGTTTTCGTGCCAAAAACACGAGGCATACAGAAAGGGTAAAGGAGAAATTTGCTTAATTGAAATTTTAATTAAAAAATTATGGAAACTTGAAAAATATTCTAAATTTCTCATAGGACATTTTGCTATT
This sequence comes from Mormyrops boulengeri, assembly GCA_026781065.1. Taxonomy (NCBI): domain Eukaryota; kingdom Metazoa; phylum Chordata; class Actinopteri; order Osteoglossiformes; family Mormyridae; genus Mormyrops; species Mormyrops boulengeri. The sequence goes on along the minus strand of JAODLD010000044.1, from coordinate 8,080,056 downwards.
TTTTTTTTCCTCTCTCTCTCTCAGTCCTTTCCGTTGCTGTCTGTTTCTCCTCTGCTTTCTTTCATTTTCTCACTCTCTCTCTCACCATGAAGACAGCTTTCAATTTCCTGCACAGCATTCTTCAAAGGGAGGAGATCTTGGGAGGCAGAGGATACCAGCGACACAGTGACAGCTGCAGGCCGGAGACACTCAGTTACGGTCTCACAGGCCAGACGCACCGTGAGCACATCGGGGGCTTAGAACGTCCCCCTGCCATATTCTCAGTGAGAGCCATGCGAGAAAATGTGTACCTCTCACACTCCACCCAGTTGCTCTTCTCCAGTATGAACGTACACAGGCACAAGTCAGCAATTCCGCTCTGCGGCCTATTGCTTATATACTTGTCTTACACACAACACACATGTGCCGTAATCCTATTCACAATAATACAGATATATCCATCAATAAAGCTAGAGTAAAAGTATGAATAATTTATAAGTCTGAATTACGATCACGGAATGTCTCACACATATGTCTGCCATGCGCAGCTCTTTACAGGCTACAGGTGCAGGCAGAATTTTGCCGCGCAGCAATTTAACTGATTTACTGGTGCGCAGAGAAAAACATACTGCAAGAAACACAGTGAGGCCGTTATTCATGTACGTCTGTGTCTATAGGCGGAGAGCCAAAACACAGCGCAAGACATTCAGACGCTCGCAAAGACAGTGTAACTGAGCCGTACGGACTGAGCACACTGTTCAGCTGGCAGAGAACAAAGTAACCTAGAAAATACAATGGAGATCCAGCGCCGTGTGCTTGCACCCCTAAAAACCAGCTTTAATCCCAGGTGCTGATGAGGTAAGAAGGGAAGAAAAACAACGGTATCCCATTCACATGTGTTGACTTTGGAAGTCTGACTTTCTTTTGGAGGGACGGACCCTTTTTCTTACGCCGAGGTGGTTTAAAGCCAGGTTCTGCCTCTCATAACTGAAAAGGGAACTAAAACATATAATCTATAAAAAAGAAATCCATCCATGAAAACACATCCTATTAACAATGCTTACCTGAAAGAGTTCACCGTCTTTGGTTGACCAAAAACTACTGTTCACTTGACAACCATCTACTATCTGCTTTCAATTCTAAATAAAATGCCCACCCAATCCATCAGCAGAAGGTTGTTGTTACAGGGATATAACTATATAATTTTTTTGCTGCAGTTGCCAGGTGAATGAACAGTGAAGCCGGTTTGTTGTTCAGCATGGACTTTAGTGACTGAGATCTGTTTATAGGCTGAAATACATGATTTTATAGCCGGCGGATGATCTCATCATTTTATGATGACCCAAGAAAGTGAGCTTCCCTTGCTGTATAAATGCAGTCAAAGTACTGCCATGCTTTTTAGGAAGAGAACCGTAATGAAGCACGATAGGCCAGTTTGTTAGTCACTAAAAATAACATATAAATAATAATATTTCACTTCGGAAGAAAAATTATGGACTTTTTAGACTGAGGATAGACATTTTTACATAAAGGACTTATTAGAGGACTAATATACAGGCATAGACATGTGTTTTTTTCAAGAAAATAGACAAAAAGAAAGTTGGCATGATGAATTAAGAGAAAATGAGAGAAAATCGAACAGGAGAAAAGTGTTTGTTAATCTTGACACATCTGGCTTCCATTAAATTGTGGGGGCCACTAAAATAATGTTTTTCACCCCAGAAGCCAATCTACGTTATAAATGACCTCCCAGCCACAGTGCCCCCCCTCCCCCCAGGCCTGGGGGTCTTTCGGTGCCATAGTTCCAGTTTCTCTCAGGTATGCCACCTCCTATCTTCTCATCCCTCCCTCTCACCTACTCTCTCTCACTCGTCTCTACCCTCTCTCCCCATTCTCCTCTTTACTTTCTTTCATGGATTCTCCATACAGAGGAGGCTCCAGCACCATTTAAAGCTGATTGAACCTGAACTCCTGTGACATTATGGACCGGGCACAGGCAGATCTCTGATTGATGACTGCGGAGGGGTCAAAGGTCGGCCTCATTGCAGGAAGAGAGCAGATATGGGGCAGGTGGGCCTCAGCCCATGTGGAGGGTCCCTAACTGGGGGTATGGGGGGGTCATTACCCCTTTATGACAATTAGAAAATTAGAGCTGACTAGGGTAGACAGGTGAAAGAAAAGTGACTGACTAATGACAATAATGAAGTGGTAATGATGGCTGATTGTACACTAATTATACACCTATCTACAAAGAACGTTATGTTCTACCAAAGCAAGAATGAGATTTGGTTCATACCTGGGGATCAGCGCTAGTCCTGAACGACGGACATGTCGCACAAAACACTGTGAGAATTAAGTTTCAATTGCTGACAATTTATTATTGAACACTACATTCTGATGCAAAGTCACGTTGCCTTGCTTTTTAATTATAGACCAGAATGGCGATTAAATCACCCGTCAATGAATGCAGTTGTTAACCAGGATGACTCCAAGCTTACAAAACAGGGCCAAAATATTACTATCGCTTACTTTTCACTCACTTGTCTATTTTTCTTTCCTAAATGATTGAATAAATTCAACCTCAATTTAAAAATCTCCATGTTAGCTAGGACGCTGCGCTAGCATGTTTTCAGCGGCGAGTAATCGTATCCGGACAGAACCTGAGCAGGCGGTACGTCATCCCTTTGTGGCTGCTTATTGTGTTACTGGGCTGAAAGCCACATTCTCAGATGCCCCTGTTAGTATAATATCTCTCCATCTGTCTCTACATTACTTTATCCAATAATTACCTTGCCTGTTTTTCTCTGTGAATCAAATCTCCCAACCTGCCTGCCAGTGTCTGGAATATTCTATCAGAGACATATCATTAGTTTGCTGGGCTTGGCGGTGCTGAAAAAATGTCAGTATCTTATCACTTTTGTCTTCTCACTTCTTGATATTCCAGTGCGATGAGAGACCGACACCAAGAGCCGAAGTGGTGAGATGGATGGTGGATGGTCGCGTTCAGTCAGGTTGTTCTCTAAGCCCTCTTGACATATATATCTGTATGTTATTAGGCCACTTATGATCCAGTGTTACATTTCGGGTAATTCAAATCGAATTATTGAAAAGTAATCGCAAAAGCAAACTTAAAAGTATATTATAATGTAAAATACACATTAAAAGAGATTAAAACAAGATGGTTGAGATTTGGAGACAGTATGTTCTCTGTCGCTGCCTGTGGATATTATTTATATATTCAGTGAGTTAAGGGAAAAGAGGCTGATAACTATCCCAAGTGGGCGGCTAAGATATCAAAGCCGAATAGTATAGGGAGGAGCGATAGGGAAAAGGGAGGCGAACAGCTTTTGTTCCTCCTGCACCCCTAGATTCCATGAAAAGATCACCAAGCAAGCTGATTCGTCATGCCTCCAGATTCTCATTTCTGATTGGTTCCACTGAGCAGGCAGATGTTTGAGCTGCAGCAGGGGGTGGAGGTGAACCCGGCTCCTAATCTCACACCACGAGACACACATGCACGCTCACATGATCTTTGCCAGCCTTTTTTCCCACTCTCTCTATCTCCAGATATATACTTTATTCCTATGCCATTTTTTTTTGAGTTGAACTTCAAAGCTTGCTACATAATAAAATAAATATGCTCAAGATTCCATGAGCCGATAACTCAAGGAATCTGATCACATACATAGAGTAGTTTTGATGGGTTACAACAGACATATCCAATAGCGTAAAGACAGAACTACGGTCCTCACACAGCTAAGTGTATTGACATCTGGTGTTATTTCACGTGCCATGTTGTTACTTGGCTACTTGGAGGCTGAGATACAAAATGTACACCCTCTGCCCGGCTGTGCTTACCACATGTATTGTAAAGTGGCCAATAAATGTTATATCTCAAGAAAAAAAAGCTGAAGGGAACATTTGGACAGCCAACGGGGGCTCTTAAATGAGCACCCTGCGAGACTTAGGGGCCCTTTTATAGGTTGATGGTGTTGTTTTCTTGTTTAGAGACAAAACAGATGTATGGTTAGTTGGATGGCAAATGTTTTTATTGACACATTCCCTAAGGCTCTCTTTGTATTTTTGCCGCTTTTGCAAAGAGCCGGTTGCAGCGATATAAGGTGCGGATGTGGTTCTCGAAATTATTAAATAAGTTTTTTTGTGTGTGTGTAATTGGGTCCGTCTATTATTAGAACTTAAGGAATCTGAACCTGGTACTCAAAAACCGGAAGCGTTAAACTTGTTCCCAAACAGAATGCTACAGTTTCACAACAGAGCCGTATAATACTGTTGGCTTATGAAAAGTATAAAATGGTTTTTCCAGTGTCCTTTTCATGCTTCTGCCAAAAGAGCATACAATGAGAATGTTTTGAGAAACTCTGGAAAGTTTTCCTAGAGTTTCACAGGCTGCTTATAACAACTAAAGAGGAACAAGCATTTAGTGACTTCATTTAAAACCCTTTTAAGTAGTTTTTTTTTTGTTATGATTATTTCCAACCTGTTAATAAGCTGCTATATATGGGAGTTTTACCTGTTTATCGGCCCAAAAACCCTTAGTTGAGCATTACACTGGCATAAAGACGACGGCCTTGCTGCAGCGGAGAGGGTAAGTGCCAGAAAACTAATGATGCCCGGCTGGTAATGTTAATGAGACTGATTAACACTATGGGAGCAGCTGGGCTGAAGGAGGGTAGAGGATTTTCACTTGTGTAGAATGTAAGCTGACAATAATAGGCAGAGATCATTTATTTGTTTCTTGTTTTTTCCAAAAACAGATTTTACGTTTTCTGTTCCTCATAAGGGGGTAGTAAAGTCTTACATGCTGGATTTCGTTGAGCGTGCATTGAGTCCCAAAGTCCACGCCCATGTTGCTTCTCACGGCTACTTCTTTCCTCTAAAGCACGGCTGTCAGACTCCAGTCCTGGGGGGCCAGAGCCCTGCACATTTTTGGGTTTCCCCTCATTTGACACACCTGATTCAACTCCTTGTGCTAATTACCACACAGCTCTTAAGCTGAATCATTTGTGGTGGAACAGAGAAAGAACTAAGCTACACAGGGCTCCGGTCCCCCCAGGAATGGAGTTTGACACCCCTGCTCTAAAGTGACTAGAGATAAATATAATAATGAATACAAATATTTTATTCCTGGTCATACAAACTGAGGCAACTGCAAAAACTTGCGGAATGATCGAGGTCAGCTTTCAGTCTCTCAGCCATGGATACCGTGATGGCGACCAGCTTTGGGATATATCGGGCTGATAAAGCTGTGGAAAAATCCTTCATAATATGTTGTGAAAAACTCATGGGGGAATGAACAGATCCAGGAGACTCAGGGATTTTGGACGATGGAACAGAACAAATACAAATATGAGTCAGGCCAAGTCGAGGGGACTTTATTGTCATACCATCCATTAATAGGTATTCAGTGGCAAAAAATAATATTACCCCTGGATCACGGCCCACCACACAAACTGCAAGTGTGGGGTTTTCGCAATCCAAGTCACAATCACAATCCAGTGCAAAACAGGAGAGCCGGACTTTGGGATTTATATGCATAGTGCAATGTAAGGGTGGAAGCCATATAGTGTCTGTTGACTGACAAGAAATAGACCAAGATTTTGTTTCAACCACCCAGTTGAGTATAAAGAGTCACAGTCACAGAGTATTTAACTGGTCGGTTGGAACGAAATCTTGGTCTGGATTTGTACTCTCTGGACATGAAATCTCCACCACTGCATGGGTGAAGTCAGGCAACAAGCCCATCTATTCAGAAACTGTCACCTGATAATGGGTAACTGGGTACTCAGCTGTGTATTTGTTTGGCACGAACACCCACGTCTGAAATATCCACGGCCTCTCACGGCACCTATCACATATGCACTTCACAGAAACAAAACACCATGTATACAGATGGAGGTGCCTTGGATCCCAGTTAACGTCAAGGCGTCCCGATGAACGGAGACCCTTCCGCTAAGCTATCGCTAGCAGCTGAGACAGGACGCGTCCATGCCAGCCCGTTAGAGAGACTGGCTATAAATTCTAACAGGCTGGTGCTTCTGATGCAGTTATTGTGGGCAGCAGGATCTGATGATATCCGCAGCTGTCTGCAGCTGTTGCACAGTGCCGGGGACCAGGAGCCGAGCCTTCAAACGATATCGAATGTGGTAAAGGAAATGATGTGAAAGGAAAACAGAGAGTTAGCTGTGCTCCTCACATTCCTTCCTTTCCGACAGAAACGGGAGCAGTGAAACAGGACAATCATTTTTAACAGAAAGGAGTAGAGCCTTATACAACAAGAATTTTATACAGTAGAAGCTGGACCAGGGAGCCAAACACTTAATGCTTGTTTTATGAAGAAGTACATCTACAAATATATTTATCTTGAATTGCGGGACATTCCTACTACAGTCAGCTCAAGAATTATTGCACCCTTCATGAAAATGAGTAAAATCATTGGGTAACATAAACAATATGCATAATATATCAAATTCTTCTCAAATATTTGGGGAAGCCATACACTTTTATTTTTTTTAACACAAATCATTTTAGTGAGTAGAATTGTTTTTAGTAAAAATATAGGTTTCAAAATTATCGCCATTTGATATCTGATGAAACAGCTGTGTAGAACATCACCAATCCGGGCAGTGCCTGGCTCTGTAAGCAGACCCAAAGGATCATTTATTTGTTATCTCATGATAGAAGAAAATGAACTACTGTAATATTCGATTTAAATTTAACATTTTACCAGTATATTAACACATAGTTTATGGAATGTCTGTTGTATTTCAAAAATATAACAAAATAGCCAAGAGCAAGATTTAGTTACCAAAAGTTAATCCATTAACTGAAATATATTATAAATGAACACTGGAATATTGTAATATTTTTCAGTTTGCAGTTCTTTCACACAGTATCAAAATAGGCTTTTGGGTCAAGGGCATAGATTAGGATATGAAGGACAGGGAAATGTTCCTGTATAGCTATGTGGGAGTACCGTGTGTTTAGGAGGGTGGGGGTTCTGGGCTGATCTGGTCCCTACCAGTGTTTAATTCCGTGGTGTCGGAGCTCATAAAGACCACAACGACATCATAACCACAAATTGGTCTTTAACAACGATAATGTGTGTTTGCTTGTCTGTGAAGGTCTGTTTGGTTTTAAATCCAGTTAGTCTGTCCTTGGCTGCTAGACTTTCAAACACTTGTTTGTATTTGGCATCTCCTGACTCTCAGGATTAAGGCTAGACCATGTCTGGGCATGTGTGTACAGGTGTTCTGTGTGTTTTATTTTGGGATGGTCAAATCACTAATGCTATTTCTGAAGGAGCACTGGTTAAGAGGTTCAGCTAACAATACAATATTTTCTATTGACACCTGTTACTTATATAAAAACTATTACACTTTTCTTGTGGTCCTTCTAGTTAGCATTAGCATCCACAAACACTGCTCCTCTCCTTGCTGCCTTTGCTTGTGCTCGTCAGCATTTGTCATTTTTGAAATATTACTATGTCTTTTCAACATTCTATTTTAATTATTTTCACAAGAGTGGGCCTGTCATAGGATGCCACCTTTGCAATAAGTCAGTTTGTGAAATTTCCTACTTGCTAAGTGGTATTATTGCAAAGTGTAAGTGTTTAAGAACAACAGAAACTCAGCCATGAAGCGCCACACCGTGTAAGGTAACGGGGGGGGGGGGTCACCGCAGAGTGCGTAAAAGTCACCAATGCTCCGTTGACGCAATAACGGCAAAATTTCACACTTCCGCTGGCATTAACCCCAGCACAAAAACTGCGTCAGAAGCTTCATGGAATGTATCGTCTCAGGTGGCAGATCGCAAACTGCTCTCCAAATACTAAGCCCATTATTCAAATGCATAGGAATTCTTTCACATGCTTCATTGTATGGTATCAGGGCACAGGGTCAGTCACTATATAGCACCCCTGCAATAGCTGGGGCTTTTTCTCAAGGGTATAACAATGATATGTTTTCCCTGCCAGCCACTGGTACTGAACCCACAACCATCTAAGATATTAATACAGGCTCCAAGACCTATGTAAGTGAAAGTGATTAGGTATCATTGTTGACACACCACAACCACAAAGTGCGTCTCTGCATTTAAGCCATAAGTGACATAGGAGCGGGCAGCTTTTATTTACCACCTATGGGGGACCTATTTACCACCTTGCAGGTCAGGGATTTGAATCAGCAACCTTTCAATCACAAGCATCCTTCCCTAACCACATATAAACCTGCCCGGACCTGTGTTGGGATTCCCAGTTAATAAACATTCTCCACTCATTGAATGTAGAATGCCTAGTATTTCGGAAAAAAATACCGTAGAGAGAGAGGAGCAATACATTTAGCATGGCAAGTCACTAAATGGTCGTAAAAGGCCCAGGAAGTAAATAAAGCATAGAGTAGCAGACAGAACTGCTAAATGCATTGCTGAAGGTAATAACTTTTTAGTGTATTGTGCGACCTCAGAATGCCAGGTGTGCTAGCTTGGAGAGTCCTGTGTGCAGCCCAGTGAAGCCATAATCTACAGTACATGCTTTTAAAAGTGAGGCATCCTCTGTCCTCAGCATGTGGGACTAACAGCTGCTACTGATTTTATACGAGGCCTTTTGAAGGCAGGAGAGGAACCAGGCCACGGATTGGCGGTGATCAGGGAGGTGATGAATGGGAGTAGCTCTGCACCCATTGTCTGAAGTGTTGCAGAAGAGACGGGGTCACAGGCAGCAGGTGGCGGGTTGCCGATCGAGGAGCTAACGAGAGACGTCAGGTTCTGAGAAAGGTCTGAAGTGGAAAATCCAGTGAACTTCTCTGAATTAGGGTCAGTCCTTAAGTATGGGCACTAGGATCTCTTCAAAGGGTAAGAGAAGCTTTTGGGGCTCTGGGTACTTAATATATGCTGCAGTGCTCAGGCTGTCCAATTTGAAAGATAACCCCCTTTTAAGGAAAGGAGCCCATCCACCTTTTCATTGCATATGACCGTAGTTTGCACTAAAGACTCGCCTTGTAACAACATCTGGGATAAATTTGCAAGAGCTTTTTTTTTTGACTGATATGAATAGAGGGCAACAAACACAGCATAGTTCCTCTTACTACTTATTTTTTGGCCTTAGTTTTGGAATGTATCTAAGCGCACTTTGTACTGCAGAAAATATAAGGAATTCATAATAAGTGGAATTCCACGGGGCCTACGAGGCAGACAACAGGTTTATTGAAGGAGCCTGGGGAGGCTGAATGTCTGAGGAGGATATTAAGGTATTAAAGTATATATGTGTGTATATATGCAGTATGTGTGTATAATATGTGTGTATGTTTTAAATCTTTACCCATGGCAATTTACCATTTTATTTTTTTTCGAAGGAAGATTTTCCTTCCTTTGCTTGGAATTCTCCTGATAGTAAGACATTTGGGGGGCGAAGAAAGGTGAGGGTAAAGCGTTAGAAATACCAAGCAGCTAATGAAAACCAAGTGCCAGGTTACTGCTGTCTTTCTGCCTCCTGTTCAAGCACTCAGACACAAAACAGGATCCCTCCAAATCCAGGGGAATGAAGCCTTCTGTCGTCTTCCGTCATCCCCGGTCCGAAGAAGGGAAATAAGCTACATCCCTTATTCCCTGGCCGCCCTTTTTATTTTGCTGTTCTTGTAAATGAAGAACTGCAGAACTCTTCTGACAGAAACAGAAAATAATAATAATAATAAAGAAGAATTTCCTCATTTTTACACCAATAGGCAAAAATACAGTAGTGAGAAAAATGTTCTCAGTAGTAGCAGTGTACCACAGTTTTATTGCAAGTGTCACTTTCAATTTACATGCCTTTTAGTATAACTTCCCACAAATCTAAAATATACCACAAAAGAATATAAACACTATACTTAACTTTCGTTTTCTAAAAATAGAAAAAAACTAACATAGGGTAAAGGCTGCATCAACTGAATCAAACAAATAAGAGAAGTAAATGACAGGTAGATATAGATATAGATAGATATTCTGATAGATACAGTAGATACACTGATAGATATAGATAGATAGACTGATAGATATATAGATAGACTGATAGATAGATAGATAGATAGATAAGGTTAGTATGAGAATCTTCTGCATTTATTTTTAAAAGCAAACATTGAACATAGATTCTGACAGCTGATTCTATTCCTTCAAACAGGTTTAGATACAGCAAAGATGTACAGTAAGTGAAAAAAGGTCAGCTTCAGTGAAAGCGAGGAGTGAGCGGCTGCTGCATCGTCTGCTGCTGACGCCAAGGTGCGATAAGGCCTGGAGTGTGCGCTTTTTCACACCTCTGTCTTGTCAGTAATCCCCTCTCTGCCGGCCATAGTGCCAACGCCAATATTAGCATTTCTGCGGCTGGTTGGAGTGCTAACAAATATGACCGTGTTTAGGGAAAGTGGTGGTGTGGCTGCCGTGGGACACCGTGTGCGTATATCTGGCCGTCGTATGAAATCCAGATGTGCACAGAATTCAGACTCACGCTGATAGCGGGGGTGTGGGTGTGTGTGCACTCGAATGTGTGAAACGAACAAAAACCTTGCACCCTGTGTTAGCCTTTCCCCCAAATACAACCCTTTCCTTTTCAGCTATTTATGGTCTTTTACCAATATTCCATATTATGCACCAGGGTCCTGTGCATGTTAATCCTCTGTAGGATACTGCTGCTTCTATCTCATCCTCTACCTGCAGTAAAATTTAATACTGTACACCGTAGGTACAGTATAGGTACTGTGTAGGTACGACGTGGCTGTGTACCAGACATCATAGCTTAATGTGTGTGTGTGTGTGTGTGTGTATTTCAGGGGTGTCTTAAGGCTGGGTCATACTTCTCCACACGCGTGCTACTGGACGTGTCTGCTCGAGCGTTTATTGTGCATTTGACGTCATTGTGCGTCTCCGCGGACGAACGCCTGCTGCGTTCCAAATTTGCGTCTGTGCAGCGGTGTACGTGCAGCTCTGAACACAACGCACATGATCGATTTTCTAGCGTCCACTTTAAATGCCGACATGGATGTTTTTTACGGGCTTTGGGGTAGTTTGCAAACCCCACTGACTATTTACAAGGTAGTAAATGTATGTGTATGTGTTGTCAGACTTGGCTCGAATTGAAAATCTCACGCCAGCTGAGACGCACAGACAGACGGACACAAACCTCACCGCTGTGGTGCGTGTGCAGGGAATATCAGAATAATAATCTACATTATTAGAAATAATAATTAAAAAATCCACAAATACACATGTGCAAAGGACGCGGCTTGATGGGAGAAGTATGAGCGTTTCCGTAAAAGCTTACGCAGAATGGATACGCGAGTATTATGCTTGCGCTTGCCCCTGAATAAATTCACACCCCCCTCCCCCTCACACCCTCTTGTTTTTCTTGCCGCATGCTAAGCGCTTCCGTCCGGCTTGTACTTCATACGCCAAGCCGGTGTCAGTGAGCTGCAGTAGAAGGCCTGAGGCTGGCTCCGAGTGGGGGGATCAGTCCAGACAGGTTAGGGCTGATTGTTATCCCACCTCCCTTTATTGTGATTTTTAACAAGCCCGGCCGTGTGATTTACCGTCATCCGCTCGAGATCAGAGGCTGGGCCTGTTGGGTGCCGATGGAGCCAGCAGACACTTCTGACACTTTGGCTGGACTGGGCACTGGATTTAGGGGGTGGGGGGCACACCTGGACCCAACATGGAGAGAAGTGTGATATGCCGGGGCCTAATGAGTCAGTTCGACAGGCATATTACAGCAGTGGTTCCCAACCCAGTCCTTGGGGACCCCCAGATGGTTCAGGTTTTTGCTCCCACCCATATGATCCACATTTTTGCACCCTCCCAGATGGTCCCTCTGCCACCTCTCATAGGGATGGAGTAAAAATGTGGACTGTCTGGGGGTCACCGAGGACTGGTTTCAGAAACATTGGATTATAACACAGCCTGGGGCGGATGGCTTTAAAACCGAGGCCAAAAAGGCTGGTATCAGTGCCACCATTATGGTGCTTTTCCTCTGCACCAGGTACCGTATTTTTGGTACTTCAAAAAAACTTCCAAAAGCATGGTACTTCAAGGTAGTGGTTTTCCACTGGTGTAAAAACTGGTACTGCTGCTGAACGCCATCACAACGCGAGGCAGGGTATTTTGTACTTTATTTGAAAAATGGCCATAGTAAATTATAGGGCTGGGCAATATGTGAGACTACACACATGCAATTCTCTCACATTGCAAGGCCAGCGATAATCAGCTGGGTTGAAATCAGTATTTTTCATATTTCTTACTGTCCTGACAATATAGTACGGGGGGGTGGGGGGGGGGGGTTAAGTTTCACTGAAACATTTTAATGAATGTTTAGCAAATGTTGCATTTATTGTCTTCCCACCCTGCGATATATTTGATTGTTGAATCACATAGTTGAAACAGAAAAAAACAAACATTTAAGAAAGTATTAATTTAACGAGTCATGGGTGTATTTGTGCTGCTCCAAAACTTTTCGTAGACAAGTTTGGAAAAAAGTTGAGCTGCTACAACGTCACTTTTCATACATCTTATAAAGTCAGTTTCTGTGCTACTTTTTTTTCTGATCTTGTAAAGTACGAATAAACTTAATGGAGGTAAGTGAAATTGGTGCTGTCATCCTGAGTATTTTCTAGACCTGTTGCTACGATGCCCAGGGTGAGTTAAAATTGAAAAAAAAAATCTGTTAGAATAATATGAACAGGAAGATATATTTATATTTTGTTTAGTCACAGTCTACTTTGAAAGTTTATTAGTAAAAAGCAATTACAAGATACAGTTATTTGTGCAGAACATTTCACACGGATGCAATTGAAAGTATTTTACGGAGATCAAATAATACAAAATAACATTATACAGTGAAACTGACACATGAACTCAACCCAGAAAGTTCCCTGCAGATTACAGGGATCGAACCAGGAACTTTCGAGGTGTAACGCAACAGCACAAACCACTGTACCATTGTGCCACTGTACTTAGCACTTGTAACATTTACATAACTTACACATTTAGTCTGTCTGCAATACTTTGCCAAGCCAACTCCCTGGCTGTGTTTATGGCCACAGTATTGCTTTTTTAAGCAATTACATCTTTGTATTTTTCATACAGCTCCATCAGCAGCGTTTGTTCTGCGGTGGGAAAAAACACCGCTCTCTTTTTACACGCTTTCCGATTCATTTGATCAATCGATCATTCATCCATTCATTATGGCCTCTTAAATACCTCGTGCGTGCGCACTGAGACCATGCAAGTATGTCTTGTATGAGCCTTGATTAGTTAAAGCTGAACTGTGTTAGTGGAACGACATGAGGCTAATGTAAGTTTAGAGATGGCGCTGGTTTGAGTCTGACTTTTTCGGGAAAGTCTGGCTTTCTTTAGCTACTTTCATGGAATACCCCCCTGGGACACATGCTTCCTTCGCTCCCATATAAAAAAAAACCCAACGATACCATGCAGACTAATCACAGTTCTTGCGGGCTGCATCGCCGCAACGTGTACATTTCTGGGGAGGTGCACGTCACACTATGGTGTAGGGTCGATGGCTACACCGTAATAGTGTTGATTGGACCCAAGTATAAATCAGCTATTAGTAACTCAGTTACTACTCAAATACAAAGCATGAACAAATACAGTAACAGCGGAAAATACATGAACCATCATGATTTATTAATGACAAATAATCATGACTAATGCTTAGTTACTGGTTAATTAATACATGAAGTAAGAATTTACTACTACATTATTTGTGCCTGCTCACGTAAAGTGTTACTGAAGGCCGTTTTCCTTTGGATAAGTCACATAGATAAGTCACATGGTTTCACATACCAGAGATAGTGTCAGCATCACTTGTGGCATGTCCTTACTCTTAATCGACAACATACAGACCCCAGTTAAGTTCAACTAAAGAATTCATGCAGCAGTAAACTGATTTTCTCTGGCAGATTTCGATTTCACGTTTCACATCAGTGCTATGACAAAATGTCATAATGTCTTGACTTCAAATTTTCCCAGACTCTGACATCAACTAGATTGGATATCTGGGGGGGGGGGGGGGGGGGGGGG
>JAODLD010000044.1:8047070-8065901 GCA_026781065.1 Mormyrops boulengeri | reverse complement strand
CCACCCAAACAGCTCCCATGGTTTCAGACGAGAACGTCTTGCGATATGGTGTTAAGTGCAGTGAGCTCATGGATGTTGCTTGCTTGGGGTTGTGACCTTGGCTGGTGCAGAGCGGCCCGTGTGTTTTGACAGTCACGCTCTTTGTGAAGAACTAGGAGCCAGAAAAATTGAGGTCAATGTAGGCCAAGAAGAAGACTTCATCTCTCTGGATCCTGAACAAATCGGGGCCTTGACAGTTACTGTGTCGTTAAGAGTCCTTTATTGTTTGGCTGGAATATGAGCCGTCCCACTGTTTCACGCAGTGTTGTCAACGTATCCAACACATAGGTGGACACTGTCTTCCCACAGTCCTAGGCATTTATTTTTTGTTTCAGTTTTTGGTTTATTTGTTTTCAAAAACACCTTGTTTCCGTGCTTATATTAAATTGTAGCAAACTATCTCTTCACCATGTTTTTCTCCACTTTAGATTTAATCACACATTTTATTGTTTTTTGTGTATTTCAAATTGTATCTAATACTTTTTAAAGGCATTGACGTACAACCAATATACAAAGCTACATGTTTAGTGAAAAACAATACTAAACGTATTTCTGGTTCTATGTCCAGTTCTTTAGCCATTACTACAGGTTAGCAGAATCTTATCTTACGGGCATATCGGCACAAACCTCTGAACAGTGGAGGGTGAGAAGTAGGGATGTTGGGTGGCCTTTACAACTGAGTTAAATACCGTGAAACTGTCTCAGGAAGCTAGGGTTATAGCTTTTTAACTAGACTGTAAACACTCTTTGAACACCTTAATCAGAAGCCAATGACCACATTAGAATGAGAAAGCTGAAGACAAAAAAAGCATTGAGACTACTACGTTATACGCATAGAAAGTAAAGGCCTGTTTGATGAAAGTTGGGCTAAATATCCACCAGGGCACACTTGGTTTGTTCAAGCGGTAATATGTGATTCTTAGTAAGGGCAACATGCAATCCAGTATTGAACACCAGAACATACACTAAATGGTTAAAAATGGGTAGAGAAGGAAATGAGATTATCAGGGTTTTGTTCATGGAAACTTAACACAGGAGCTCATGCAGACCTCCTCCAACTGTAGGTCTATCCTTCCTACTGTCCCCCCAGAGAGCAACAAGTCATATCTGCAGAAACAGCCGTGGAGGACAGAGTGAGTGTGAAGCGCAGTTCAGAGGAGCTGATTGGTTCGGGTGGGGAGGAGGCGGAGCAAAGGGCTGGACTGGTTGTAATGAAGACATCAGCGCCCTATGGCCTGTCTCTGTTTCTGTCTGACCCCCACACCTGCCCAGGATTTCTCAATGTCTTCCTCTTCCAGGAAAGAAGACTTGGAGGGCTTCAGCTGTCTGACCTCCTCTGATTGGAGCCATCATGTAATTATAACAAAAAAAACGATATGTGCACTCTTCAATGCCATATATTCATGCTGGGTTTCATTCCACCTTATGATGTGTGACAGCAGCCAGCCTAAGTTGGCGCTGGCTTCAGAAGAGAATAAACAAATACATTCAGACTGGAAAGCGTGCGTGTGCATGTGTGTCTGTGTTTGTGTGTGGGGGGGGTTCATTTAATGAGAGACTTAGGTTTATAGTAATGGAATGAGACTCTCATATCCTGTCAGTGACTCAATGAGAAGCCACAGGATTGGCTAGTTTGCATGCACTTCAATTTTTATTAAAAGCGTTAAAACTATGGACCAAACTAATACTGCAAAGGCCAAAATTCGGCAAAAAAGAACAACAAATTCAGCAAACATACCATTCCCATAATCTCAGTGTCCTGTACTTATAATAAACCAAAACTGCTGAAATTTGGACTAACAAAAGAATAATTAGGATTATCTTGGGACTAGGATGGAGTCAAATAAATAGGCAAGTGAATTGAATGCAAATCACTTTTCTTTTAATTCGTTGAAACTTAGCTAAAACCACTCATCTTAAAAAATTGTATTTGTATTTGTCTGTTGCTCAGACATACATTTTGGTAAGAACAGTACTGTGCAAAAGTCTGAGAAAGTTAACGAAAACGTTTATACCTAATTATCTGGACAGTAACTGTATTTTTGCTCAGTAAAAACAATTTATTATTAGAACATCCAAATTAACTGTAACGCAATAAAAAATAAACAAGAATTTCTTCTGTTCTTCAAAACATTACTGCTATCTTGTTGGATGGCCACATGAACACCTATTGTTTCCCAAACCTCTCCTCAGGGGCACCTCTGCCATCCCATGTATTTGTTAAATTTTTCCACCAGGTCAATTAATCAATCTACTTTATTCGATTAATAAGCCAATGAGGGTTTGATTAGCCAGATAAGGTGGGGTGCACACTTTGACAGACAATATTATAGTTTAACACCAACATGAAGATCTTTTAAAATGTAAAACTTTGATGGCCCAAGACCGTTGCACAGTACTTCACAAGTACAGTGTACACCAGTAAGGAACAAAACACCAGCAAGGCTATGGTAACTGCACCATCTCAAAAGTCACCCTTAATAACAGCTAAATAGACCTGGCCTTTTAAAGTGCCAACTGGTCTGAAGGGAGAAAAGGCAGCTTCCTGCTTCTGTTACAGCCTTGTCGTTTAAAGCATTCATTTGTGTTTATGTTTGTCACCTTGTTTTCTGTTATTGTTGTCTAGTTTACAGTTCTCAGGTTTGGTTAATTACAATTAACATCCAGCCTCTCTGTATTCCACTCCTTTTGTATCTATCCATTAGATGTTAATCAGTATCTTATATATGTATTAATCATGTGGTGCACTACTGTTAAAAAATAACAAAAGATGTTAAACATAAACGATGAAATATTTTTGCAGTTTTGTGAATGTTTTCGAATATTACTTTTTTGTTTGGTAGCTAAACATTTTCGTCTGCTAGATAACTTTAAACAAGCTCAACTTTGAGCATATTTTTGATATTAAGCACCATTTTCACATCTGAACACATGACTGAACACTTACAGATGAGGCTGTATTTCTGTGTTATGTTGTATATACTGTACCTAGTTTCAGTTTCAACTCAATCAGTCAAAAATGACATTTTTAAGTGTGCCTACTGTGAAGAGAGGCTATGACTACAAGCACGTGTGTGTGACCTTGTGGAATCTGCTTGACCGGCACTAGGTTATAAATCAATTGGACAGAACACCGAGACCCCGTGACTGAAGGAAGCAAAGATCCCTGGGAATGATATTTCATGTCCATTCCTCCCATTAAGGTGCTCGCCACATTTCATTCCTCAAGTTTCACTGCAGCTGTTTTGTGTCGATGCTAAGGCTAATGTTCGTCAGCAACCATTCCCAGCCCGCTGACTGTGAACCGTGCAAAATATTGATGTGCATGATGGTATTTATTATAAACGAAATTCTAATACAACATATTGCGAAGCGCGGAAATGCTAAACAAAGGTTTTTGTTGATTAAGAGACATTAAAGGGATACCGATTTATTTTAAACTTAGAAAGCGTGGAACTGGAACATTTATTTGGAGCAAGACACAAGCAAGAGTAAACAGCGGCGCACGGTCACCGCAGAGCTTTCATGTCTCTCAGGAGAGCGTGTGAGGTCCACACTACACTTTTAGAAGGAGGTGCTCTAGGTACATTAAGACAATTGAATATACAGTGCAGTGAATCTAGGGAATAAGTGAGCTGTTCCGAACTGATGAAATTCCCAGCCTCAAAGAACAATATAATCTGGCTACGATGATGCAGAAACCAGATGCTGCCCTTCTTCCGGCTCTTTCCAGCCCTCTTTCTGACTGATGATATGCTAACTGGAGGTAGGAATCTCTCCCCTGCCCAGCACCCTCCCCTTTCCTTATATACCATAATGCATCACTCCTTCCAAGACGTTGGTCTATATACCTGATGTTTTACTGAATTCAGAGCAAGGGCCAGTGGTCGTATAGATATTAGGTTGGCGCAGTGCTGCTATATTGAATGTAATAGCTATAGGGGACATGATTTCCAAGAGTAGCTCCAGACGTTTGGAGACAGGATGCTGTGAGGACCAGAAGTGTCTGCCTGGTACCTCCAATTCACAGGACTGGCTGATTCCCCAACCCCCCCTATCCTCCTGCTTACTTTTAATCATCATACACCAAACCTCACCCCCCACACCCCCCACCCTTTGTGTAGGCTCTGCTCCCTGTAGACTGCCTCTCTCTGGCCTTTCACACCCAACTGTGTCCAATTGGCCACCCCCCTAGGCCCCGCCACCTCGCTCACTGCACGTCAGATTCACTCTCCTTCTGACATCTACCTCTCAACTCCACCCCTGTTCCGAGCTCCAGATCTTTGCCCAGAAAAGGAGTGGCACTTAAGCGCAGGGCTGAACTGAGAGCACTCAGGAATATGAGCAAAGATGATATGGGTCTTAAAGACAAACAAGGAAATATTTTGCGAAAGTGCGAGACATCAAACCCTCTCTTTCCCGCATGACACCTGCTTCTGTTAAGCACTGTACACATTAAAAGACAAACACAGCTGTAGTGACAGCTATGGTGATAACAATAATAATAAAACAAGATTCATAAGTCAGTTCTAGCTGAAGGCTCGCAAAAAGAAAAAAGTGCGAAGGAGGAGGAAAATATGTCCAGATGGAAGGAATGGGATTGCAAAGGAGAAAAAATGAACGTGATATAGTCTTTCTCTGGTCTCAGAGAGTAGCTAACAAAAAAATAAGGGTAACACTTTACTTAAAGTCATGTTTATAAACACGTTCATAACAAATAATAATGCATTCATGAAGCATTATAAACATGGCCATAGATATTTATTAAATGTCATAACACATTATAGTCATGTTTATTATGCATTATGAATGCCTTATGAAGCTCTCATCTAGAATGTACTACAGATACCTTTATAATGCGTTATAATGGTCATACAAGCATTATGGATAAGGCAGTCGTAATGCATAATAAATATGGTTGTAGTGTGTCTTTTAACAAATATTTATATCCATGTTTATAATGCTTTATGATTGCATTATAATGCATTATGAATGTGTTTATAAATTACTAAAGACATGCTCTTAAGTAAAATGTTACCAAATTAACCTTTCCAAAACCACTGATTATTCTCCCACCTTACTCAGTATGGGTTTTTATGTATATTAGGAATGGTAAAAGGCTAAAAAAAAATCTGATGAATCTCGATTAAGGAACCCACTGCTTTGTACATGCAATCCTTACATTAAAAGTAACACTTTAATTCCTTAAAAAGCTCCAAAAAGCAAATTACGTTTGAACCTCTGTAGATTTAGGACCTTAAATGAGATACGAACATCTGGAGTATGTTTCTCAATTTGATTTGTGGATGAAGTAAAGGTTTCGTGCTCCAGTCCAGTCCCTCCTGTAGTTATTTGAAAGCAGAGCACACTGGAAAGGCAGGCACTGGGCTTCATAATTTCCAGTTTTCTTCGATTAGCTTGGCATTGCCAAGCTCTGAATGCTTCCCTCCTGAAGAACACTCCACTTCCACTTCCTAGGGACCAAAGTGGGTCTTTTCTCCAAATGCAATACTTGCGTCGTGACCATGCGGAGCAAATTAATACAGAGGGTGCATGATCACAATACCTACACTGTATGTATACCCATGTATACCTATACCTACCTATACCTACAGTATGTATACCTATACCTATGTATACCTATACCTATGTATCCCCCCCCCCCGCCCCGATCATGGTTTTGCACATAATGAGGCCAAGTGTGACAAGCCATCTGCAACTACAATCTGGGAACATATTTTATTTAGAGTCCATTTTACAAATAAGCAGAAAAACAACATGCACTTAGTGGCCGCTTTATTAGGTACGCTTAGCTCGTACCAGGTGGGACCCACATTTGCCTTTAGAAGGGCTCCGAAGGTAAATGAGCCCGCACCCTTCTATTGTACCGAGCTGTTATTTTTGCCCTTGCGGCCTTCCTATTAGCTTTAAGGAGTCTGCCATTCTCCGCTGACCCCACTGCTTTTATCCACAGAACCGCCGCAGACTGGGCCTTTCTTGTTTGTTGTGCCATTCTCTGTAAACACTGAGGCACCGTAGCGTGTGAAAATCCCACGAGGGCGGCTGTTGTGGAGATATTGGTGCCACTATGTCTACCACCAAAAATCACGCAACATACATATTTGCTTAGATCAGCCGTCTTAACTGCCCTAACGCGCAATGCAATTCTGCATCATGAAGCAGGGTACCTAATTCACTGGCCAGTGAGTGCAGATTGCCATGCATTCACACGCAGTTGAAGCACTTGTGATTTTGGGCAGGAAAACTGGCTGAAATCTAGTTCGGTGGGAGATCGAGTTCTGTTGCATACAATCTGAAATGTGTCTATGTCATTATTTAAAAATTAATGGTAAAAAATAAAATCAAAACAACCAAGTCAGAATTATATTGCCTTTCGATTTACAAATGTTATATTTTCCATTCAGGATTATTCCTGCTCTAATCTTATACTGATTCACAGTAATAGTTTTTAGATTCTTATACGTTATTGTTTCAGAAATTTCTGGTGGGACTTATCCACAGCTGATACGACTCTCCAGTTATAGCAATGTAATTGTCTGAAAAGGTTGTGGCGATGTTGCTATTCAGTTACTAGAATGTTCACAGGGGAGGTGATTTTTGAGGTTCTTTCAACAATAAAGAGAAACATAACACGTTGTTGTATAACTTACTAAAGTCAGCTGAATGAAACAGGAAACCGTATAGAGCAGATGCTGGACTTACGAGATAAAGGTTGTGAGGACCTTCAGCGTTCCTCGGTATGGTTTATTACAAAGTTAATTAGGAATATGCATTTTTATAGCGCTGGATATTTGCACGGTCTTTTATTTAGCAATAAGTTGGGGGAAGCGTGCGCTTTTGTTGGACCTTGGCCCTCAGCTCTCCGAGTGATCTGGGAGGCTCTATGGAGCCAAACTTGAAATTTGACAGATAGGCGCCGCTTCTTTTATTTTACAGACACTTAGGAGCGCGAGTGTGTGTGTGTGTGTGTGTGTGTGTGTGAGAGAGAGAGAGAGAGAGAGCAGGCGGTGTGAGGGAGGGGGAGGGAGGGACGGAGGGGGCAGGCAGCAATCTCCCACTTTCCTAGCTATAATACTGCCACATGCGACAAAGTTTCTTGTAGCGCAGTTTCTCCCGCTTCACCAGCCGCTTACAGGCGCGCAGAAAACCCACATCCACAGCTACTTTACTTCTTACTTTGTATCTTTGATTTCTCTTTGACTCTCAAGCCTGTATCTAATGGACGGACCCGTTCGGATTTTTTACCGTCACGATGTTTTTTCCTCTCAAATCCTCCCACCGGCTGCAATCCGACCCATCTAGTGAGAGGTGAGTGATGGATGAAGAAGGTGCCTCGTAGGCAAACAGCAAATGTCCATTTGTTGGGATATAGCGGTAAACAGAGCTGGAAAAATGTCCCCAACCAGAAATGATAAGCTTCCCGTTTTTCCTCGATTTCCTTGAAACTTAACAGCTCGGCACAGTTATGGAAATGGTTTATTAGCGTGCCTTTAGCAGAAGTTGTATATGTGTAGTGTCATTTTGTACAGTGTAGGATATTCTCCTTTTGAGGTGGTTCTTCTGGAAGAAGTTTGGTAGAATTACACCGAGTACAAGCGCATGTTGTCTTCACATTTGTTTAGCAAGAAGTGTTTCCCCCTTCAGTGTTACCTTAGATCCTTACACTGTTAGTTTATTGGTTACACTGGTAGTTTGTATAGCATTTTTAATAGATTAATGGCTTCGATACATATAACCGTTTTAGATATTCTTCGAGTTAGCTGATAAAATGCAAGAAGAAATTTATGCAGCAAAATATTATTGAAAACATGGCAGCATCGTTGGGTCGTGCGGAATATTTAATATTTTAGAACTTGAAACTTAAAAAAAAACATTACTTATAATCAGTACTGCATTCATCACAAAGCAAGTCATCTCTGTACATGCAACTGTAATAAAGTTTAGAAAGTCGTTGGTTTGTGGTGAGAGGGCAGTGTAACGCCTGTCAGGAAGCCATCCGGAGGTTTGTCAGAACCGCCTATCCAGTCCTTCAATATGCTTGGAAAGAGATCGAGCGCACCCAGGAATAACTTCTGCAGATTGGACTGCACTTACACACTTAGGGAACTGGGCGTTAGCTTGTGCAAAGCCATATGTTAAGAATGGTGGTGTACGTTTAACAACTGCATTTCTGCAGCCGCAAGTTTCTGAGAGTTTGTAATATAAAAATATAACGAGACAGAGAATGATCCATTTTACCTCAATAATCTGAGTGAAAGCACAAGCGCAAATGGGCTAGTCTTTTACAATGTTGCCTTATCTGTTTATATTTTCTTCCATAAACTGTTCCATAAACCAGAATTTCTTATTTGACTCCACTTAGTTTAGTTTTATCTCGTTCTTCTGTTGCCATTTCTCCTATTGCTTCAGCAAGGATATAAAGGTTACAAAGACAATGTTTTCCACTTGTTGATCCTTGATTTGTCAATATTGCAGTAATAATAATGATTGCAAGAACACAGGCTGAGTATTTTCGTAGTACAAAAAAAAAAAAAAAAACACTGAATAATGATGAAATTTGTATGGTATTTTCTAAACATTAACATTGCAAAGTTATTTATGTTTGGTAAACATTTGTCTTTGCTGCCTGCCTTACCATGGATCTAAATGCATTTTATTTATTATTGTTTGAGGTTATTATGAATATACTAAACCCAGTGTTTAAATAAAACCCCTAGACACATTTATTTGGAGTGTGAGGGACTTGTTCTAAAAGGATTCAGCCTGAGACTGGTCATGAACAGCTACCACTGTAATTATTTGTTTATGTGGTAAAAGCCCACATAGATGACCAAACAAACAGATGTGGTCACGTGGCATGATATCTTACCCCTCGCTAGACCGAGGCGATGTCCTATATAACAGAACTTATATCGTCAGAGGCATGGCACAATTTACATTATTTATTTTAGCAATAAATTTGCCACTGAGGATATGGCTAGTGCATGCAATCTAAAACACTGCTATAGATTGTAATAAACTGTAATCTAGATGTATTCATCTATATTTTTTGTTCCCATAAGCTAGTAAAATTGGTTTTACTCTCGAAATTTGTATACAGGTTATAATTTTGATTTGAGTATAAGAGTTGCATTAATATAATTGTATCTCTTTGAGAAAGTTAAAAGTTTTTCAAAATAGTTGCCTTGCATTGTCCATGTTAAGACATTAATAAATCATTAATGGTCCCGGAGTTTTACTGGCCGGTGACTGGCCACTGCTGAATATCTAGAAATAATGTTTAGTCAATTAGGTTGCATGGGCTAATGACAAGCATCTGCGCCTGTTAAAAAGGTATGTGGTAAGTGGACCACTTTGGACGTGTGTGTTCAGCATTGATATGTGTGCACATAATGATCCTTTGTACCGCATAATAAAAGGCAGAGGTGAAATTATGGAAACTTTTGAAGGCATTTGTGAAGTAGAAACAGCGATACCTTTAGGTTCTATTTTTGTTTTGTTTATGTGTGGATTCATGAATACAAAACAGAGCATCTCTTTGTTTGGCAGGGACATATCTTGATTTTCAAGATTAATGCCGTACAAACTTATTTGTCTGTGTCCTTTCTGGAATAATTGTGTTATTCTTGGACTAAAAGTGCTTATGGGGCCCTTAAAATTAGTAATGGTGGAAACTCAGTCTTAGTCTTATCAGATTGCGAATATGAGTAAAATTTGTATGCGTTAATTATTAAACCAGATGTGGCTTCTTTGTGTTAATAGATTCCAGAGCCTTCATTGCAAAAATAAGGAAACGTTTTTATCTTGATTGTAAAGTACACGGTGTTTTTTGAGAGTGCACAGATTATTCATTTAGCTTTATTGATATGAACGATCATTACCGATGATCGCAACATCCGCAACAATAATATTTGAAATGGAGAGTGGACCTCGTACTGCGGAGCGCATGAAAGCCATCAGCTGTCAAACCAATAGATGAAAGCTCTTCAGATTATACTGCGGCGTGGTTTAGTGGATCAGTTCATGAAGTTGTCTGACCATCCCGCAAAAAGAACATTAAAATATTTAGAACTGCAGTATACTGTCATACTCAGCCTAATTTTGAGATTTTAGGCCATCTGATCTGTACTGCGTAGGACTATAAATGCGTCATCAGGTGAAAGTACTGTCATGTACTGCTCGATGGTTAGATTGTCAAAAATATTAAGCTTAAAAATATTAAACTTTTTGCAGTTTTGCTTTTATTGTTTCTCTTGAGAGCATTTCAGTCTTTTAATGTTTTTGTTTTAATGTTCTTTTTCCTTCTGATCGCTTTTCACAAACGTGTTTTTGGAATCAGACGGAGCCTTATTTGTCATCTGAGTTGGCGTTGGAGTCTTTGCAGTGAAGTATAAGAAACTGCAGAGTTCAGTGATAACCTTTTGAGAATAACCATTTGACAATAAACATTAAATAGCAAATAAGTTATTTATAAATTGGCAAGTATAAAGTACATGATGTGTTACATACATAATGTTATATTTTTGTCATAGTGGATGTGAGCTGTCGGTTGTTCAGAGGGGGCCAGTGTTTGGGGCAGGAGCTGTTATTGTGTTTTTGTCTTATAAAGTTTTGAAGCCTTGAGGATTTTCTTGAGACCAGAATCTCATTCCAGATGGGAGAAGCTAAAGCAAGAGGTCGGCAGGGTTTGAGGGGTCTAAGGTGATACTGCTTGTGTGTATTTTGGGCCTGGTGCTGAGAGCATTACTTCTTCATTAAGTCTCCATTAAATTAGGACGTTTTATACACGGACACACCGACACTGTTAAGTGTCAGAGACACTTAACGCCTCAGATGTAGCAGTGCAAGTTCATCCCAGTGACGTATCGCTGTGGAACTGGGTTTCATCTCCTCTCTGCCGCAATATCTGTAGTGAAGACAATAAGAAATTGTTTTTCATTCCATTGTGGTGTATTAGACTCCTGGGTGTCTTCTCATTCCGCTCTTCCTCTCATTCCGCTCATCCTCTCATTCCGCTCTTCTTCTCATTCCGCTCTTCCTCTCATTCCACTCTTCTTCTCATTCCGCTCTTCCTCTCATTCCGCTCTTCCTCCCATTCCGCTCTTCTTCTCATTCCACTCTTCCTCTCATTCCGCTCTTCTTCTCATTCCGCTCTTCCTCTCATTCCACTCTTCCTCTCATTCCGCTCTTCCTCCCATTCTGCTCTTCCTCCCTTTTCGCTCTTCCTCCCTTTTCGCTCTTCCTCTCATTCCGCTCCTCTTCTCATTCCGCTCTTCCTCATTATTTTACAGCAGTGTCTGTCTGTTGGATGCCTACAGTGCAGTGGACATGATTTCTCAATTAATTAAATCTGGTTGATGTCTGTACTTCTGTTTTCTTTTACATTGACAAAGTGTTTTTCTTTCGTATGGCCTTTGAGTAATTGGTCTCCATTGAGAAACGTGTTGCAGGGATTTATTTAAAAACGTGTATCAGCACAATGTTTCGCTTCATTTGGGGAGGGATGAGAGAACAGGTGCGGCGTAGCTGCGCTATCGGCGCTTCACAGGTGCTCAGGTAGCTGCGCTATCGGCGCTTCACAGGTGCTCATGCTGATACTCTCTGCAGTCTAGGTACGTCAAAAGTAAACCATCAGTTTATCAGTTACGTTAATTTCAAATCTATCTGTGTCGCCTGTGATTGTGAAATCAACACTTGAGGGAACTCGAGAAGCTTTACATAATTTAAGCATATCAACATTTTCATCATGTAACAAGTATATTTTTTAAATCTTTGCTTTAGCACGCTTTGAGTTTTCAGATTACAAAGTATCTCTGCCTTTTATGAAACATTAACATATGCCTACCTTGTAAGCATACCTAACTAGTCTTTGGATTTTTAATGCTGTTCCCAGACACCACTTATACCTAGTTTAGTGTTTATTCAGTAATTTCAGAAAGAAAGCGATACGGTTATGTATCCCAGTAACATTTCTTATACATTTGACGGTTTTTCTTTCGATCTGTATAGTAACTCCTTTATTTAACGATGCTGAGCGGTACTGAGGTGGATGAAGGGCCCGGCTTCTCTTGCTGCTGTGAAGATGCGAATGTGTTTCTGACAGTCTTCACGGAAAACGGTTATCTTTATGCGCAGAGAAAAGAGGGAAGGAGATTAAATATTAGTTATCTGCCATTCCTCTTTTTCTTCTTTTCTATCAGTCAGTCTTCAAATGGCTTATTCTGGTTGGGGTCTGGTGCCCATTCCAGACAGCGTAGGGCAACGTGCTAGGGTACCCCCTGGGTGGGGTGCCAGTCTTTCGCAGGGCACACAGACACACACACAGCGGGATTAGAGCCCCAACCCGAATCACTGAGGCACTGTGCCGGCCTGATTTCACAGGATGCCTTTTATATATAGTGTATTTTATACCTTGTTAATCTCCCACTATTGTCTCCCATCAATGATGAACAAAAAGCCTTTCACATGATGCTACCTAAGATTACTATAATCCAAATATATTTTGATAGCACTTTTAGTTTTTTGAATCTTAAAGTTGCCAGTTTAGGCTGTTTCAGAACAAAACAAACAATAAATACTAAATACAATAAATACAATAAATCTTATTTAATGTTCAGATACGTTGGATGAAGTTTGGATCCAAGTGTAAATGAATTCTGCCGTGCTAGTTGACATTTTATAAGGCTGCATAAGTTGATAGTCTTCCCGATTTAGACGATTGTGTATATTGGGTGTAAATAGTTGTGCAAGTGAAGTTTGTTAGTCCTGTATTTCAATATAAAAATAAACCCTGGCTACTAAACAGTAAATGCAAGCAAATACAGATGTTGGCAGGGGGGGGGGGGGGTGATCTTTTTCATTTCTGCTCCAACTGTTATTTTCAAGGAAATGAAAAGTGTCTGCAGGACCTTTCAACAAGTTACTCATGGAGCCTGATGGCTATGCAACGTTGGAATAGTTCAGTGGAAATCAGCAGACTGAATTAATTTATTCCAACAAACAAAGCAGCTTTTTCCCCTTGAGATCCGGCGTGATCAATATAAAAATACTCTCCTTCAAACATTCTGAATAGTCGGGGAAGCTTGATACCTTTGTGTTTACAGCTACTTTTAGCGCTAAGTCTGGCTTTTATTTCGTTTTCTATAAATGTAGGTCTCACCTGGCTAACGCATGTCATGCTGAAAAGAAACCTTTGAGGGGCTCATTTCTTTAAATATTAACCTGCGGTTCTCGCTAAATAAAGACACGTTCCTGCTGTAGTGTAAATGTGGAAGCAGACCAGAAAAGAACAAAGAGAGACCTAAAATTCCACTCGTGATTTGCTTTGGCTTGCGTGGCCATGTGTATTAGGGCCCTTAAGGTTGAATAAAGAATATGAAAACAGAGAAACTATGACTGCAATCCCCAGGATGTTACCGGAGGGATTTATGACTTTCCCCCAACCTAAACAAGCCATTTTCCTGTTTTTGCTAAACTAATGCTGATGAGACATTTTCTCGCTTTCTACATTTAGACTCTCTATTAATCAAACGATAACGCCTCACCCTGAGGACGACTAAAGGATAAACTCTGAACTCAAACTCCCAAGCCTTGGAGAAACCTTGAAACTAAGTGAGATGTCTTCAGTGTCACTGAAATGCGTTACTGTAGATCAGGCTTCCTCAATTCCAGTCCTGGAGGGCCGGAATCCAACACAGTTTGCGGATTTCCCTGCGCAGAAACATCTTAATTCACTAATTACCAGGTTTAGTCGGTGTTTTGAACAGGGAAATCTGCAGACTATGTTGGATTCCTGCCCTCCACAACTGGAATTGGAAAACCCTATTGTACATCTATGTTTTACATTAAGTCGATATCTTGTTACTGTTTTGATGCTATATTATTGAGATATTTATAATAATAACTACTTTTAAATAAAAATGAATAAAATGTGATTTTGTGGTTTATTTCTTGAAGTATGGTCAATAGTTAGTACTCTCATAATTCCTGGGAAGCATCTTACCAATGTCTAGACTGCATGGATTTTTGGAAATTCGAGACTTGGAAACTTATTTACATGGCACTGTATCGCAAAGCTATTGTAATTCTCTCCAGCAACAACTTTGTAAAAAAATTATGCATAACTTTTTAGTGCATATAAGAAAATGGTTATGTTCTCTACTTTAGGTTAGAATAGATTTTCTGTTTTCACTTTATTGCCATTTTAGTTTTACTTCTGGAATAACTTTCCTATAAAACTGTAGAATTGCGCGAAGTTTTACTCTTCGTCTAAGATGGTCTTGTGTCCCGAGGGTATGGAATGGAATTTTCTAAATTGTGTATGGAGTAAAAGGAATTAAAAATGTAGTGTAATATTATGTATTCACTGACAGGAGGTTCCCTGTAGTTTTTTATAAGCATATGAAAGGTGGTAAAAAGTGAATTTGTTTTAAGCGCACATTTGTCGAGTTGCCGGTAGTGGAGGTAAATGAATTACGTTACAGTCAGAGACCGGTGTTCAAAATGGTGCCACCAACTGCGAGGTGTCCTAAATTAAATTTACTGCCAGCCAGCACTGTTTCCATCACTGTATACGCAGCACACAGAGATTTGTTACTGTTATGATTCAGTTTGAGCACTTGGAATGATGATTGGACCTTTGAATTGTTACATGCCCTTTTACTCACCCATGGTTTATGAAAGGTAAATGTAGTACAAAGGCATACATGTCATGTCAAGAGCCATATACTGTAAATATATAGATTCACATTGTAGCTAGTTTGCTGTTTACTGTTTTTTTTATATGTCTAGTCATTTCGTACAGTGTAGGATATTCTTCTAAAGCTATTTTCAGTTTGACTTTGGGTGTTGCACAAATAACGGTAAAGATATCCTATTAGGGACACTCCTTCAAGGGTCCCTGTGTCTCTCCCCATCCGGTTGATTGACAGTTCCAGATCAGAAAATTCAAATAGTGTGGCGGAATGAACTTCCCTTTAGTTTCAGGTCTGCAAAATGTCTTTTCTTATTCATAAAGCGACATGGTGCAAGTTCTGAATTTGTCACATTGTGTGTGTGCGTGTGTGTGTGTGTGCCCTGTCGTGCGTTCCTGTCCTTGTGACCTGTGCTGAATGTAATAGGCTCTAACCATGACCCCGTTCAAGGTAAGTGTTTGGAAGATGGATGGATGGGGGTGGCTGGTTATTTGTATCTATGCAGTTTTTTTGGACGTTAATAACTTTGACCTGTGAAAGTATTTTTTTAATGATTTTTTTATGATATATTTTGAAACCATTTTAGCAAAATACAGCATTAGATTTTATTTTTCTGTAATTGCAAATTTATATAAAAACAGCAGCTATCATAGATATATATTGTCATTAACTTTTAAAACTCTGGTGTATTGTCTTATCTAGATTTGCATTATCTAGAATAATCTGGATTTGTAGTAATTGCCTTCTTCCAGTTTGTAGTAAAGGTGATTGGAGATAATCCATTTGATGTGGCTGTGTTTCTGCAGACTGGTGATTTGTTGAGTTGACTCCGAGGGCTCAGCCTCGGTCCAATCCATCTTCAAACTCTGGAATGAAGCCAAATATCTGTTCACAAGGAGAGAAAGCAGTGCCAGTTGTCTGCTTGTCCAGTAAGGTTGCCCTGGAGATGTACAGAGTGATAGACTCCAGGAGGCTCTAGCTACTGCTGCTCTGTGAGGTGCAGAGTTTGTTGGTGTACTAAGACTTTCTGTGTAGAATAATCTCCACATTCTGTAGTACTGACATCACACCAAAGATGCATGCGACTTTCAGTGCGCCCACCTCTTCATTTGTGCCAAATAAGTGGGTTTTTTTTAATACTTCAGTAAATAATGTCTGATATGAGCCAACCATGTTCTATTTAAAATAGAATAACTTTGGCCTTATCTGCCACAGCACAGAAGGTTCTAGAAATCTTTTCAAACACAATTATCGCAATAAACAAGGAGTTTATGCTTAAGTCAGTTCAGAGTCTAAGAAAAATGTTTGTTAGAATTGTGAATCTTGCGAACAATGGTCATTCTTACAGAAATCTCTTCAAATGTGTAAAATTATTCATAAATTGACAAAATATGTTGGAACAAGCCTCTCTTAACTGAGTTGAAGTCAGTGTTCTGGGATACTGGGTAAAATGGGATTTGTAGCAAACAACAGAAACACTAGCAGGAACCTAAATTTGCAAGGCAAATATACAGAGGGAATTTTAATCATTGGTAACACTTTATTAGGTAACACTTTACTTCGTAACACTTAACTTGAGGAGGCACAAGTACCTTAGTAACTCAGTTAGTACTCAAGTACAAATCATGAACTAATACAGTAACTGAATGAAATACAGCAACTCATGGTTTCATTAATGAGAAAGCATGGGATCGATATGTAACTAACACTTTATTTCCGCTTAATTAATAAGTTAAGAAGGTACTACTATATTATTTGTGGCCCCTCAAGTAAAATGGTACCGAATCATCCATGCAAAATCATAATGTTTATCACAAAATCTCATCACGTTTGCCGGAACATGTCAAAACAATTCCGCAAAAAAAAAAAACTATGTGGTTTCTTCGCGCTTGAAATTTACATTTGAGCATTCATTTTTAGCGTACTTATTTAGCATAAAGGTCACGGTTCCAGCCCAGGGATCGAAGCCAGGACGCAGGTTCCCGAACTGTGGTGGGAGGGCACCTAATAAGTAACTCGATGGCTATTACGGATGGTCAGGTTCTGCTCTGAAGATGAATGGCAGCTGGGCCTAGCTGCAGAACAGTCATACAAAACTTATGTTGTGTCAGGATCCAAATCAGGTTGTTTAGGCATGTAAGGCCCTATTTGTCACTAAATGATGCACATCTGCGTGTGGCACTTGGCAGAAACTCCATTAAGTCCTTCTGAGAGGCTCATTGATAACTATAGGAAGCGTTTGGTTACGACCATTCAACCAAACTTTGATTCAAATTTATTCTGTATAATGAAGCCAATGCCCCCCCCCCCGTGTCTTTGACTGCTGTGTAACCTTCTGAAATATTAACATTTTATTCATTGTAGTTTCCATTTTTGTCTACAATTCCATTTTCTTTGGAAGTCTGATAATATTCAATATGGAAACAGAGAATAAGTCGGGGGGGAAAACCTACTTTTCATCATGCTTTGTCTGGCGTCTCCCACACATTGGATTTGCTGAACAAAGAGCGAACTGGGCAGAAGATTGACAGAGAGGATAATATATTCATCCTGAAACCCTAGAGATCAGGTCTTTCTCTTCAATTAAATTGTTTTCGTCACATTCTTATGGGTGTTTTTCCACAGAAAAGCAGATTGTGACTAATGAATTGCAAAAAAAGTATATATTCAGCACATATGTATCAGGGCCAGATGAAATGACATTTGGTAGCAATATGAATTGGTCCTCTTATCTGCTCTGTGCTTTTCCATTTTGTGGGGTGGCGTCTTTGATGCCATTAAGAGCCCCATCTGTGGTTTCCAGTATCTCCAGTATGACTCAGAGCATTTTGGGAATCTCCCGGAATTTCTCCCTCATACTCATGACCATCATAATTTCTAGGAATATCCTTTTGATTTTTCCAAGTCACCAAGCCTCATTCCAGCACTTGTACATTAGCTGCGGAGCTCTTCTGTCCTGTTAGAACTCATTGGCTGGGGTTGGACTTTGCCCCGTCTCCGTGGTGTCAGCCTTGGCACTTGCAAAGCAAAGAAGCTTGGGGGTGGGGTTATGTGTGTCCTTGGTAAACAGTAGTGATAGTATGCGCCTGTCTGTTCCCTCAGCCTCTGTTTCATTCAGATTTCTCAAGCTTCTCTCAAACAGTGTGGTGATTCTTGCGCCATTAAAAATTCACCCTTCTGCTTTTGCGAATCGAATGTTAATGCTCCAAAGAAGTGACGACTCGTTGCTCATCATTAGTCTGTTTGCTTTGGCCGCAGACCTAAAAAAACAAATCGCATCAGGCCAGGCAATCACTTTTAACAGTGGAAGCCGTTTTGCGCCGTGGTCTTTTTGCGAGCCGTTGATGTGAAGTTTGTCCGTGAGTCCAGTTTATTAAATTCAGGATTGATGGATCAGCAAGTGGGAAGCTCATCTTTGGCAGAGGCAAGGAGGAAGTGAATGGAATAGCTGTTGCCTATTTACCTCCGGGCGATAGTTTAGCTCCTCCTCCTTGTTTTCGCTGGAGACTCCTTGGAATGTCTCTGCTGCCTGTCCTCTGTCAGCGGGATCCGCGACGTGTGCGGACAGGTTGCAAGTTCTGACACGTGAGACCACAGCCGCCCCCCTCTGTACGGCCCGCCACACAGATCAGATTAGGCCAGCATCCCCATGTGATCTCCTCCTATCGCCCTCTCCTGTGCTCCCCCCCCCCCCGCCTTCTTTGTCACATAACCCTCCCTTCTCATAAATCCACTGCATCACTGTATATTAGCACATGTCACTATCCTGGCCTTTTTCCAGCCTGTGTCACCCTGAATGTAATTTGCAGTATATTCTTTGTTTATTTTTGTAATATTTGAAAACTTTGCTACCACCTATTTGCTTTTGATGGGGTTTAGTGTCGTAAAGGGCTTCTCCTGCCTACTCAAGAACTTTTTGCTGTTTTGGAATGCGGCCTGATCCCTGTATGTACAGGTCCTTCTCAAAAAATTAGCATATTGTGATAAAGTTCATTATTTCTTGTAATGTACTGACAAACATTAGACTTTCATATATTTTAGATTCATTACACACAACTGAAGTAGTTCAAGCCTTTCA